>JAZDUA010000149.1:3260000-3311385 GCA_038098605.1 Gryllus longicercus
TCAAAAGTAATATATGCTAGGATAGTTCACGCTGGGCAAAAAGATTCTTTAATTTCATAATTATTAAAGATCGGAGAGTTAGTTAAGGAATGGGGCGAATCATCATATTTCTATTAAAACTCATCAATTAGAAAATAAATAAGGATATCAGTACCAGATACTACATCTTCACAACACCGTCTTCTATTATATTACTTATTTAAATTCGACAAGCATCAAAATATAATAGAGTATATTTAGAGAAAAAATTTCAGGGTTTTTTGGTATTGTCAGTAATTTGCCAACTAATTCGCGATAAAGAAAGTTTATATATATATATGTATATATATATATATATATATATATATATATATATATAATGTATTTTTTCACAAGTTCAATAAATTTGCAAAAAATAGGTTGCCGCTCGTATTTGAATACGTTCTTTTGTACGACAGAACTATAAAAGTATCTCTAACGTTATAAACTTCAATCATCTAAATTTCATAGCGCTTAAAATCACCATTTCTAAACATCTATTTCGAATTCCAGCGCTGGAGATCAAAGTAAAACCCAATTAATCAGCCCATCTCGTTCACAACCACCTTTTCACGGGGCAGGTGGTATATCTCTTGCTCTTTTCACTCCTTTGGGGAGATAAACACACATTTTAACAGGTCGTGATTCAACACGCCACGGAACCCTCCCAGTTTCCCTATTAAAAGTCAACAGCCCCCTACAAAAAAGCGGCGGGGCGCGCCCTTATAACCCTGTGCCGCGCACCAGGTGGCGGCCGAGGGAGCGAGCGAGAACGGGAGGGAGGGCGAGGGGTGCCGGAAGCAGCGAGAGCCACTCTGTGTTTTTAAGGTCACGCCCGCCGCTTCTTCCATTCCACCTCCCGGCAGAGTCAAGTGCGACAAGAGACGGGCCGTAAATAAAACTCATCGGTGTTAATGTGTTTGACACAGATGTGTATAAATGATAAACTACACGAGAGAACGATAAAGGTTTCATGATATTTTTCATTTAGTAAATTGGTTACTGCGTGTTTCAGCCCATCCATCGTAGAAACCTTCCCGTCCACTATTTGGGTTAACTGTGTTGTCAGTCGGCGCGATTAGATCTTCTGTTTTTTATCACGTCTTTCTAAGCTATTGTAAATAAAACACTCAAATTAATAAATACAAAAATACTGTTTAAACTGTTTGAAGCGTCAGACACGCACCTCTAATTTAGTAATGAAGAACTCATGTTTTTTAATACTTATTTTAATTTATAAATTAAGTCCGCAATAATCTGTCTCTAAAGATTGCATACTGTTGCCAACTTCTCGATCTTGCATTGTTTAGTTTTCAGGTTAGTTTATAAAGTCGTGTCTGCATTTTTCATATTTTTCAATTTCAAATTGTCTTTGAATAATTAATTTGAAAGGCCAACTGGCACGATGAAAAATACGAAAAAGTATCATAAAATATTTTATTATGTATTTAAGTGAAACTAGTAGTTTATGCAATTAGTTTATAATGATAAGCATTATTGCATGAGTACATGTTTTAAAAACGAGCGACTTTAGGAGCGAGTTTTCAAATTTGTACGAATGTATTGTAATAAAGCAATATTATAAACGAGTTGCATACTATATTCTTTTATATAACAGCATTGTACATTTATAAGAGAATCAAACTTAATTTTGCGAAATACCTTCCCTGTGACGACTCGGGCATTTGACATCGTGCGAGTAAACGGTGGTCGGCTGTTCCGTTTAGCTCTACCTCCCCCTGATTCTCTCGCTACTGTTGGCTGAATGTATGATAACGCAATCATTCGTGTCATAAAATCTCATACGTCATCATTTGTGCCGTAAAATGCACGATTATGAACGATTTCTTGCAACAGAAAAGGTTCTTTTATAATGCTGGAATACAAAAAAATTTGTATAATCGTAAAAATGAACAACGAACAATTAATACCCATAAACAGAAAAAAATCAAATAGAAACTTCATTAAGCTCATTCAAAACAATTTATCATTGCTTTCAAATCTTGATTCTATGTAATTAGAATTATAAATAACCACGTAACCCACAATATCATTACAGCTTCATTCATGGCATCTCAAGGGGTTTCTGAAGAAGCTTTTATTAAAAACAGTTATATTCAAGTTCGGAATAAGAAAGTTGCCTCGTTTACTCGATCAGAAACTAAGCTAGAAAGACCCACAAATATTATTTGCGTTATATTGAATTGAATTGATGCCTTATTTTACGGGGAGAGACTCGGGCCATCAGGCCCGCTCTTCCGTCTGACCACGCAGATCTCGCTACGCTCCTTTCACCCACTAACGAAGAAAGGCGGTATTTTTGGGGCGACGAAACAGGCGATTTGAATTTAGCTCAGAGGCTTCATTTTGGCTTGAGGATCTTTTACATGTAAATAAATCTACTAACATAGGACAGCCGGTTTACTTCCCCTCCGAACGAAGGCGTACGAAGGATTTTTTCACCCTTAAAAATCTACGACTTCGATCCCGCCAACTTGGGTATAACAGTCCGATACGCTTACCGATACACCATCGCCACCAGTAAGGACGTACAAGGCTTGTTAGAGCCGTGAAAGCATTGCTCGCGATGTGCCTTAATTAAATTTTGACTATTCAGTCAACTTATAAAGAATAAGCTGACTGCCAGCATTCTTACATTTCTCCAACTACTACCAACAATTCTCTAGGAGACGTCATGAGACTGGTGACACCGAAAGAGTATTGACGGAATGAATTATGTACGCTTACAATATTTCCATTTTTTGTTACCAAGCCCTAGAACATTATTAAACTTTTCTTTAATTATATATCAGGCTCAGCTGAGAACACCGCTAGTTGGAAACGAATGGGCAAATAGTACGTTGATTCGGTAGCATTTGCACCAGCTCAATTCAAAAAAATCAGCAAATTAAATAAAATAAAAAAAGGCCATCAAGATTGAAAAGTATACAACAGCAAATCCACTTACGTGTTAACATTCATTTTAACAGCCTCTCGAAACGGCCCCGCGCGCGCCCTCTGCTAAAAGCCAACACCCCCCGCAAAAAATATCACGCACCGGCGGGGGTGGGGCGCGCCCCGCAGGTTAACAGGGTTATATCCCCGTCATCCCAGCAGGTGGGCAAAAAACGCGGGGAAATATAAAGGCGGGACCGGGGCGCGCCCGGATGCTCAGACACCTGAATCGCGCATCGCGGGGCGTTTTTTACGCGCGAGGGCACGCAGCGCCCCCCTCCCCGGCCGCGGAGGGGGTTTTAGACGGAAGCGGGAGGGGCCCACGAGGCGCTAACGCGGAAGAGGGGCCCCCTTTTTTTACCCCGCAGGGGCCCGCCGCGAGTGCCGAGGTCGGATTGCACGCGTCAGAAAAAAGGGCGAGATGAAATGAAGTGCCCCGGCGGAGGGGAGCGCGGCAGGCGCCCGTGGCGAGAGGTTAAGTAGTGTTTTATTCGGTCGCGTGGCGGCGCGAGGTGTGGCGATGCTGTTTTTTTTTCTACTCCTGCCGCGCCCCGCCGCGAGTAGAAGGGGAACCCGTCCGCACGTGGGGAGGTGGCAACGTGACGGAACAAGTGAAGGAGCCCCTGAAGCGATTCTTTTCTTTTTTTTTTTCTTGGAGGGGGAAGGCGGGATCAGCATGTTCTGAATAATGGGCGCTGCCTGGAGCGATGAGTCCGGAGGAACATAGGTATTATAACAGAAGTGTGCAGATTAAGGGTGTTGAAAGTTTAGTGCTAGGTGGCCTGCTTCCAGAAAAGAAGGCCGGAACCAAAAGGATGAAGAGAGAGGAGGTCGAATAGTAAAGACTTTCAGAACATTTTTCAAGAAATATATTTTTAAGTATTCATTCTGTTCAGCGAATTGTTAACCATTCATGACAAATCTAATGAGACAGTATTGATTCAATTAATACACAAATAATAATATTAAATTCGCAACAGATTTTTGTGAAGTCCTGAGTGCAAAGTGTGGAACGGAAACTATTTATTTCACAAACACTTGCCATAGTGTTACAATATATTCACGATAATTTATCGGACTAATTCTTTTATTTTATAATAATGATTTGTTTTAAGTTATAGAATGCCATTTGCGTGGGTATTAGGTCATTTTTTATAACTCTATTTGTACATTACATCAGTTACTATCAATTTTACAGTTAGTATTGTGGATGGCTAGTGAAGAGGCAAATTTGTGAACACAAAACCATTGATCATATAGCGCTTTGAATATCCATATAGTATATCGAGTCATCTCTCTGCCCCTTACAAATTTTAGTTTTTCAACAATTTGGCTTTCGAGTTTAGAAATTGAGACCGCTGCTTTCGTAGTGAATAGTTTCCAGCTTCCATTTTCGCTTTCTATAAGCCTGCAACCGCTCCTTTGGAAAACTGGGAGGTATCACGTTGCACGCCATTTTTGAAGGGAGAAAAAAAAAACCCTCTTGCAGCGCCCTCCTTGGCGGGCGATGGGGCGGGCAGAGGGCGCGCCGAGAGGTTAAGCGCTGTTTTATCAGGTCGCGTGGCTGCAGGATGAATAGCCCAACAGAGGGCAGAGCCCCCCTCTTTTTTACTTCCGCGAGGGTTGCCGCCCTGCAGGTGGTTGTATGAGGCGCAGCATTGGTTCTGCCCGGGGCAAAATGGGAATCATAACCAAAGTGAAAAACGTTCTTATTGTTAAATCGGCATTTCAGGCGCCATTAGTTTTAAATTGGTCTGCCACGAAAACAGAACCGTTTTAACTTACACAAACGCTGAGCCTAGACGCATCCCAATTTTTGACCTAATTTTTTAAAATATTAGTAAAAAAATATTTTCTTGATGGTTTCAGTGGAGATCTTACTGTACACATTCATTGTAGAAATGAAGAAATTCAAATATCACATGACCAGAATTTGACAAAAAATGTTTCAACAGTGAACAATATTTAGAAGAACAAAATAAAAAGGAGATAATTAAGCATTTTGCAAGGAGACAACCATTTTGACTGGATGGTTCTATTTTTTAAACCTTTTCTTTACTTTTGGTTTCTTTCTTTTATATTTAACTAGAAACGTAATCTGTGCAGTTTTGTGTGTGAATTTATTGTAGCATCTGTTCATTTTGTAAATGTATAGTAAACTAAATATTTGTTTTGAATTGTGATTAGATAACACCTGAATTCCTTATCTTTACATGAAATTGATTGTTCCACAGAAAAATGTACTAACGAAAAATTATTGTATCAACTATAAATGGATTTTGAGTCGTTTTATGTAACGTAATAGACGTCTACCTAAAACTTTGTCATGTTGTTTTATAGGGTACAGATATGAGACAGCTCATTCCGTAATAATTCCTTAAGCCAGCCCCGCACATGAAACCTGTCATTTTTATTTCATGTCGATGAAGGAGGGGCAGAAAGAGTCGATACACCTGCGGCAGAGAGGAGTGACTGGGGGCTGCGAAAGGTCACGTGGGGTTTTATAGGTCGCGTGCTGCCCGAGGGCTGGATGCAATCAACCTTCCCTTTTAAATTCGGAGCTTCCGGGAAGGATGTGGGGCTGATCCCCCAGAGATTTGTGTAGAGGAGGGCGAAGGGGCAGGTTTTGGGCGCTAATTTCACGACTAATCCTCTGTGTCGGATTGGGGATGAATATTTGGGATTTAAAGATAATGGGTATTGGCTGAATTACCCAAATCTCTAGTGCAGGCATTCACGGAATTAAAATCACCAACCCCTCGTCCAAAGACCGAAATAAGGAAACGAGCGAATTGAATAGGAACGAAAAATAATTAGGTAACATAATAATTGTAATATTTGCTGTGCCTACATTTATGATATGCATTTCTTTCTCTGAACATTTATAATGCTGTACATTTATAAGAAATATAAGAACGTATCATGGAAGTGTTCCTGATCATGTACTCATAATATTTCGTTAATAAATTAACTTCATTTATTACCATTTATTCAATTACCTTTGAGAAAGATGTAGAAGGACAATACGCTGTCTAGCAAACACCGATCCTATCACAGAAATAAATGTAGTTTTAAGGAATGAGGAAGAATAATAAAATAAGAAAATGGAGATATTTATTTTATTAATATTTGATACTTTTGATTTAAATTAGATATAACTGTTTTCACACAAGAGACACGATGCGTACTGTTATCGATGGAAGTGGCGATGACTATTGTAAAAATTAAAATGTTATATTTTATATATTTAAAAAAATAACTAATTAGTCAAAATACACCTGGGGAAGAGCCATAAAAGAACGCAAAGGAATTGCTAATATTAGAGCATCGCTAACTGGGAGCCATCGCCACTCTCAGTGACTCAATCTCCGCAGCAGTTCGCACACAGCTGCGAGCATAGTGTAAGGAAAATGGCGTTTTCCTTTTGCTCGGCGATAAGCCTCTGTTAGTCAGCACTCCAACTCTAAGTATTATATAATAAGCACCAACTGCCGAGTTCTTGTTGTTTCGACTGTTCTCAGCTCTGCCTCGCAAATCGCGCCAACGATGTGGTGTAATGTGGGACGACTATCGGCGATTATTAGCCCTCTTACAAGGACTGATTTAGGTATGCTGCGGGGTCCCCCCAAGCACAAAATCGGGTGGGGACTAACTCCAGAAAAACACATTCTTCCAGATTTACAAAAAAAAAAATAATAATAATAGAATAATTGTAACTGTAATACAATTATGTACTGTCACTAACCAGTAAGTAATGACCCCACCTCGTCACATGGGTGACAAGTTTCAAAGTATAATGAACAATTCATTGATCACTCCAAAGGTAAAGATTGATTGATTACAAAAACAATTTAAAAAGAGAGAAGAAAATACCAAAAATGGTTGGTAAAAACCAGAACGATATAAGTGACATTTTATAAATTCTGAGAACCCTGCTTGTTTAAGTCAATATCACTGTAAATTGGTGGTGATTTGTTTCATTGTTTAAACCACGGCATTTCAATTGTTCGTTAAAACCACGAAAATACATTCTTCGTGGAATAGAAAATTAGGCAATGATTATAATTTAAGAGTGTATTGTAATGAGAAGTCATTATTTTTCTTCTCATTTTAGAACAATTTCGTGTAGTACATAAATTCAATTTATCTTATGACAAAACGAAATGACCCTTCTTTATGAGTCATGTTTCTGCATTTTTTTGTAGATTTCCAACCAATAAGTCATATTTTACCTTCTTATGTCATCTTTAAAACATTTTTAGCTAATTTCATCAGTTTTAATATCATTGAAATGGTACTTGCTTTAATGGTACCTCGCACCCGGTCTCAGGTTAAGGATTTCTTGCAGAAATGAACTTCATAGTTCATGGTTTTTGAGATGAACTAATACACGAAAACTGATAAAAATGTTTACGCGCTTCACTCAGCTACTTCTACTATTTGTGAAAATAGACCACCACTTTTCTATCAGATAAGACAAACATTCCTTGTTCTTTGCATATTGAACTCTGATTTAGCGACCCCCGTTATCTGATGTTCATTGTTCTTAATGAAAGAAAAAGGGAAAGCTACAGTAAGAAAAGTCTAAAGTACAGTATCCAGCGTATAAAGGGTTATTCAGCCTTACAAAAACATCGATATTGAGTAGCCTATCGCACGAACTCAGCAAAACAAACAAGACGTGTTTTGAGGGAGGTGATGACATGGTGAGAGAGAACGCTATCAAAAGAGCAGTTCACGATAGGAAATGTCTTTCGAATGATCGATTTGTCACTTGAGAAATAAGGCTTTAGTTGTGCACAAAATATAGTCTATTAGTCATAAGTGCTGAACAGAACACTTTACAAAATCTTCGTCAAAGTATACAGAAAATAAATCAGCACAGTCTGGTGTAGTTTTCAGACGACTTTTGTATTCTATAATTCCATTTTAAATGACGTTTGTTCGCACAATCTAGTGAAGAAGTGTCATATATCAAGTCATAATAAGATTCTCGCACAACTGTAAGTTTTAAACAGTAGGGAAACGAAATGAGTGTGGGCCCGCCTGCAAAACATTTATGCGGGCCACCTTTATAAAAATGTATAGCAAACACAAATAGTGCTTAAATAATAAAAATATCATTTAACAAATTTGAATTCATCAATCTATGATTAATAACCAACAATGGAAAAATCTGCCTTTATTATTTAATTTTATGAAATTAATTTTATGAAATGTTATAAAAACTAATTGAATTATACGAGTATAAGCTACTGAAGCAGAAAAAAAATCGTTCTTCTGGAAGATGATGTTTTTAATATTTTTTGTATCAACTATCGCAAAGTATTAGATAAAGTATCAAGTAATTAATAATTCTTTCAATCGCAAAATCTTCAGTCTAAAAATAGGCCCTTTCACATGACCCCCCCCCCCGCAATGCGCGCCATGGGGGCCCGAACGTCACGCCACTGGTTTAATTTATTACGCACATTAGTGACAACATGCATTATGTTAATCTGCGATATCGCTTTAAAATTAAAATACTTAAGGTGACTGATTTCTCTTCGAACAAATCAAATTATGTGTGTATATAAAAATATGATATTAAAACTCCAGAAATAGTAAATTTGTTCTCGCAGATAGCGAGTCGCTTCACTTAACGAACTAAAGAAATCGTCACATATCTTAAAAACGAAAATTACTAAAAAACAACGAAAGTTGCTTTTGCCTGTTCGAAGACGTGCATTCCGAAAGGAAGAAACGGAAATGGGCAGTTGAGCAATGAATGTAGAAATTGGAATCCGGGGTCCTGGCCGTAGGGAGCAGGGGTCGCAGCTTCAAAAGGGAGCGTGTTTTGTTGGTTTTTCTGCGTGAGCGGTCGCTCCACCGGGAGCACGCGCGACACGGAAGGAGGTGGGCGAGGCGCGCGGGGCGGGGCTGGGCGGATCCGAGCGCGGCGGGGCGGGGTAGGGCGAGGAGGGGTGGGGCTGGGCGGCCGGGGCGGGCCGAGGCGAGACGGGGCGGAGCGGGTCGAAGCGGGGGGAGCGGAGTGAGGCGGAGCGGGGCGGGCCGAGACGGAGCAGGGCGGGGTGGGTGGTGTGGGGTGGAGTGGGGTGGTACGGGGCGGGCGGAGCAGGGCGGGGCAAGGCGGGGCGGAGCGGTGCAGAGAGGGTGGTGGCGGAAGGAGTGGGTTTGCGCCGGGCGGGGATATTCGAGGCGGGGCGGCGCGGAATGGTGCGAGGTGGTGCGGGGTGGTGAGGTTAGGTCGAAACGCGGATGCTAGGGCGTGGTGAGTATTGCGGGGCGTGGCGAAGTAGGGCTAGGCGTGGCGGGGCGAGGCGAGGCAGAGCGGGGCGTAGCGGAGCGGGTCGTGATGGTGAGGGTCGTTGCGGGGAGAGTCGTGGCGTGGCGGTGCGGAAGGGGGCCCGAGCTTGTCGAGGGTAGCGGTCGAGGGTCGTAGCGGCGGAGCGAGGGGGTCGTTACGAGGTGGGGTGTGGCGGAGCGGGGCGTGGCGGAGTAGAGCGTGGGGGAACTGCGTGGCGGGGCTGGGAGGAGCCGGCGGAGCGTGACGTGGCGAGGCGTCGTGTGGGGCGGGAGGGAGGGTGGCGGGCGTGGCGGGGAGAGATGTGACGGAGTGGAGTTGGGGCTGGGCGGAGTTGAGCGGGACGGGGTTGAGCGGGGCGGGGTTGAGCGGGGCGGGGTTGAGGGGGGCGTGGAGCGGGGTGGGACGGAGGGCGGGCCGGTACCATTGAGAGCGGTCGCAGCCCCGTAAAGAAGTGGCCACCGTCCACGCGGCCGCGCCTCAAAGCGCCGCGAAACCCTACACCCTCCCCACCCCCACCCCCCACCCCGCCCGGTCAACGGCTCACGAGCAGCCAGAGACGGGACGCGGGGCAGGCGAGGGTGATGCTTGAAGTGGGCGTTATGGAGTGCGCGTCTTCTAAATTTTAGCAACTCCCTAATCATTGCGATTTGTGGAACGTTAACACCCAAGAGTCGGAAAGACAAACAGTACTGTAGTTTTATCTCGTATCTGTCAGCCCCGTAATGCTCTGAAGATGTGCGCAACGCTGTCGTACGGTCCGCACGGAAATAAACATTCGTAGTCAAACAAAGCCTATTTGTTTGAGTCGCGCAACCACGTGACGTACAACCACGTTGAGACGTACAATCACGGCAGAAACACATGCCAATTATTGCAACGTTCTGAATTAAAATTTTGGGACTAATTTGGTTCAGAAAAGGCTTGTATACAAAAAAGTGTTTTTTTTGTGATTTGTACTTTTTTTTATGATGGGAAGAAAGAAATCTTTAAATGTTGAGATCAAAAATCAGCCACTGATGTAACATTTTGTAATACACCCATCTTCATGTTCTTTCTTTCGTTCGTTTTCTTGAGATACATTTTTTTATCGGAGTTCCATAGAAGAAACTAGCTGGCATTTCGAAAACGAAGAAAATATTGTAATGCAATAGTTCAGTATCTCATACGCGCCTGGGTAAATTGCCTTTCATTATGTTCACTTGTTCCAGAACAAGGAAGGAACCAGTATTTTTCTATGGCAGCCTTTTTTTCTGATTTCTTAGTTCTTAGAAAAAAATGTTTCATTTAAACTGAATTGAAAATGTATTGTATTTGTTCATAGATACCAATTATTTGCAACGTATTCAATTTAGATATTGAATGACACTTGTTACTATAGAAAACTAGTAAAAACTAGTGATGGAGTGGAGGAAAATTTTGGGTGGGCTTAATAAGGTTGAGTCCATTGTGTGCACCACTGTTGACAGTCTGTAAAAATGGAATGATGTGACAAGATACGTTCACGCACTCATTTTGTCAGAGCGTTCGTTTACAGTTAGCACATTCGTAAATGGCTTCATCACTATCACTTGAAATGACATTGCATGCATGAAGTTCATTTTTTCCCTTCCAGAGTAAGTCTCACACAAAAACGTTGGGTTGGCCCGTGCGGCAGGGGCGGGGGCGGAAGGTGGGCATCGGCGAGGCGATCGGCCTGCCCTCTTCCGGTGGCGGCGGTCGCCAGAGGGCCTTGGCCGGGCCGCGGGTCGGGTTACAGGCGGCGGTGGCGGCCGGCGCCGCGGCGCCGCGCGTGCGCCCGTGCGCAGCTGTCGCCACCGCCGCCGCCGCCGCCGCCCGACCGCGAAAACAGGCGGCCGCGCCGACCACGTCTTCCAGTACTCGTGCCGCCCGTGGAAGTCGTGCTCACGATCCTACGGGAGCTTCGGAAACGCTTTCAACGCACCATCCAACAATCATCGCCTATGAGTCGGTCTGTTTTATGGATGGAGGCATTATTTTCCGCATTAGTTTTTTATTAGATGTCGCGAAAAGGAATACTCTACTTCGTGTTTATTTCACAGTAATTGTTTTCGAAAATCTGTGATAATCATCACTTCTTGTGGTCTTGTCTACCTACAATTCTTCAAAAATGCGACAAAAATCAATTTAGTGTTATCGTTTTCCGTGCTTGTCAGAATGTTTCAATCCTTCACAATCGGGGTCCTTCAGGTAAGATGCCAAATCGTAAGTTCGTAAGATTCGTAATTTAACATCCTTTATGACTTCCACGTCCGCTTCCATTCGTCTAGCGTCGAATAATATGGCTGAGTTTAAGTAAATCTGGTATAAACAATTTAGGAATCTTGGGGCTATTTTATTCATTATACATCAGAATTCTACGTGGAGTTCCATTCAATTATACTAAGTCGGTTGTCCCTTTTTTCGTTATTTAATACAACATCAAACTTTTTTGTTGTACTGACGAAAATCGAGCTCCTATCTACAAGAATCGTTCCTTGAAGCAACTACCATTCTAAAACAGTTTCAGATGCCAAATTCCTTTGTTTCTTCAATTTTTGATATGAATATTCTTGTTTCTAGCGCTGAGCATACTCTAGACACGCATAAATAAAATACTGAGTTTTTTAAACATTTCTTTGAAAACAGGATCAAGTTCTTTCATTCCTAAACATAAAAATACTATAGCCGGAAAAACATAATCCGCAAAACTATGCATTTCAGTTCACTTGTGCTTTCAATTACGATTTTCGGCAGGATCCAACCCCACACACCCCAGCGCAGCCGCAGCTCTTTTGGGCAGCGCGCCATGAATAAGTGATCGGCGAGGGCGGCGCGGCGCCATCTGGTCAAGTTTTTGAGGGTTCTTTGGGCCGCGCGGTTCAGCGAGCTGTCAAAAGCGCGCCCTAACGACCACCGCGAAGCAATAATTCTCAGAAGCACGCGGGCAGCGGCGGCGCCCGCCGCTAAGCCCAGTTCTTTGCGGCGGCGGGGGCGGCGGCGTGAGCGTTGCGGGCGGGGAGGGGGGGCGGAGGGCCAGCTGCCGGGCGGTGGCTCCGACCGCGCTGAGCCACTCCGGCCGGGCAGTCAATGAGGCGGGGTAGAGGCCGAAAAAACACGGTAGCGCGGCCGGCCCATGAATGCCAAAGCCCTGCACAATGGGCGCCACGGGGGCTTAGCGGCGGCGCGCCCGCGGCCCCCGCCCCGCTCCGCCCCCTCCCCGCGCTGCTCGGGGACACCTTCCTCAGCAGCTTTCTTTGCCCGAGATTTTTCCGTCTGAGACTTGGGTTCCGACTGGCGCCGCAGGGAAATTAGGAAGTACAGCAACAAATTCACAAATAGAAAAAAATAAGTATCACGAAACATTATTACAATTTTGTATTGAGGGTGAATTCGACCATCCTACTTAGTCCTCTCTCTCTCGTATTTTTTCCCTTTTTCATTTCTCTCTCTTCTCGCTTTCGTGTTTTTCCTCTCCTCCTGTGATGTTTCTCTCTGCTACCTCTCTTTTTTCTCTCCTAAAATGATTGATTGATTGATCATTCTGGGCGCGTAAATTGCGATAGTCATTAGTCCCGTAAGCGTAGGGCATGTTTTCATCGCACGAGATGGCGATGATCTTTCGGCGAGATCTGGCCCCGACCTACGTCAGATTGCGGTTATATTCTCCAATCAGGCATCTCCAAGTGTGATAGTATAGTGCATGTTAGGGTGTGTGTGTAAGGGGTGAGGATAGAACAAGGAAGAGGTACGAAAGATAGCGCGCGGTCCGTAGCCCATTTGTTAGGGTACTGCTCTGGCATTCTCTTGGCTTGGATCTGAGAAATCACGGAAACTACCGATCAGAGCTGCCGGCCGCTAGAAGTCTCCTCTCCTGAAATGAGGTAGAAGAAGAACAAGAAGAAGAAGAAGAAGAAGAAGAAGAAGAAGAAGAAGAAGAAGAAGAAGAAGAAGAAGAAGAAGAAGAAGAAGAAGAAGAAGAAGAAGAAAAATAGGAGCGTTATTGCAAGACAGCGTTCCTGAGCTCTACGAAGAAGTTCTTAGCTGAAAAGGAGTGCTCGATCATCCATCCTTTTCGTCGAAGTTGGCTCCGCAGCCTTTTTCCTTTTCACAAAGATAAACTTTGTCATGGAAGGGAAGTTTCATAGGGATTCAGGATTTCGAAACTGCTATGACGGGGATTCTCGCTCAGAACTTTGGACCGAGCCTTGAAACACCTTTTAAGATGTTTTATTTTTTTTTATATTGAAGGTCGCATTAACAGTTAGATCATTAGCTACCACTATGGATTAACTATATGGTTAACAGTATGATGTGGTAAGGTGATGGTGAGGGTTGAAAGGAGGAACATACACAACCATGCCCGAGGCGGGACTCCAACCTCCCACGGCACTACTGCCTTAACGATCTCTGCCATCCGGACGACTAAGACAACGTTGTATGGGTAGGAAGATGGATTATTATTAAAATACATAATCAAAATTATTTTTGTTGCGGTATAATAATTACTGTATATTTTTGTTATGGATACACTAAACTCAACTGCCTTAAAAGCTCACACAAGCTCAACCTCGGAATTCTCCCATCTATTTGGTAAAAATTAATACTTAGTGATACAAAGGAATCTGATAACGAAAATGTCCACAAACTGCGATTAATTCTTGAGCGGCTACTGTGACATTTCTCTATTTAATTTTTGAAAATGCAAATATAATACTGTTCTGTCTAATTTCTTTGCAAATTTCAGTTCAGAAACAGGTAGAAAATATTTTACTGGCGAGTTTAATGCTCTCTTCATTGTTTAAAAAGCCGATGTCAAATAACAGACTAACAACAAACTAGACAACTGAAATTATTCAAAATATATTACTTCAATAAAAAAAAACTTTAAGGGGTGAAACAGTGTATGTGGAGTTGTTCGGTAATTAATACCTTTTATTTCCAGATGTGGACAAAAACGTTTCCACGTGCGCAATTAAATTCATACTTACGTTTCATCTTGTAAGGTATTCTTATTCATTATCTTCCCCCAACTACTGTCAACAAACTTTTGTATCAATTTGGAGAAAGAGGAGGTAAAGCGCAATCTCTATAAACACTGCAAAAATATTTCAAAGAAATGGCATATCTGCGTTGCCGTCCTCACTTTCTTCTCAGCCAATAAAGACGCAGACGCGATCCGTGAGCTCGCAAAGCGTTCAAAAAACACTTTTCCAGACAACTTCTCAATCGCGATCTGACAAAGGGCGAGGGAGCTGTCAGGACCTGGACAGCGCGTGCGGGCGATGTCGGGCGCTGATACGCGCGCCCGACCGGCCGTTTTGTGGCTGATTTTCCGCGAGCTCGTTTATTCCCCGCACGCCCGACGCCCCCTGCCACAGCCTTCGTCGCCTGTCTGCTCACAGCCGCCTGCATATTCACAGTGTAATCGCAAAAGGGACGTTTTTGACGGGTTCAGAATCTGTTGAGCTTCTGTGGACGTGGAGTGGGGCTGCACAGCCGTGAAATATCCTTTCTCGGAAAAATCGGGCGTGTGCCAAACTCCTCACCATGCACAAATGTTTCGGAGAGGACGTATGAAGAAAGAAATAACATTGTTGACTAACCGGAAGTTTTAAATGGTTGGTGAATATATAATTGTTGGTAGAATCTATTCGATTACTCTCTTTGTAATAGCGAAAGAGTTGGCACATGTAGTTCACGACCGCTTTTAACCTTCGAGTCTCTCAATGAATTGATCTCTTGGCTTTTCAAACAGAAGCTGTTATTTAAATGCTGATACATTGTTGAGAGGCTTAAAAAGTTATTTATATTTTGTATCAACATGTTAAAAAAACAACCCAAAGTTAGGATATTTCTTCTTTAATATTGTTCTGCAGCTCTGATGGTCCTGTGTGTAAAGGAGAGACATACCGACCGACTAGAAGCGATGTAGTCCATAAATGACGACATTCATACTTCTCAAACGTAAACGCCATATAATTTTTTTTAACCTCTTTTCTGAAAGAACAAAACTTGTCATGGCTACTCAACCCAAGGTCGCAGCTCTCTCTGTTTTTCAAGAGTGGTACTACAAAAATGTGTCATAAAACCTAATTTGACCAACCGAATATAATTATGGGGTTCCATCTATTAATCAAACGTAGAGATTCTTTGAAGATTCGAAACATAGCCGGGAGTATCTGAAGAAATTAAATGAACATTCAACCCTCCCCCCCTCCCAGGCCAAAAGTTTTCATTTTCCTTCCTTTATTTGGTAAAATTGATTTAAATATTTATTTTCGAATTATCTACATATTTAATCAATAATATCTTGTAGGATCATATCCACAGTACATAAATACTACACAATATAATAACAAATGTGTTTATTATTTAACAAAAATCTACGATGGCCCCCTCCAAAATGACCGGCTGGATCCGCGTCTGTCTCTAGCCAACTTCTTATTCCAAACTACACCTTCACAGCGAGCGGGCGACGTGCGTAACGTATTTCACAGTGCGCGCGAACCTAAATGGCGGCCATATTAGAGTGGGCTGTTGACAGCTGAAGCGCGCCGGGCGCCGAAGAAAGACCGGTGCGGACAAGCGAGGAAGACAAATGGGGACGTGCCATTTTATTCCTTTCTTTACGCCGGCGATATTTTTTTCTCGTTACGTTTCGTCACGATTATCGACTTTAAGAACACGTACTTCTACTCCATAAGGGATATAGCATGCCCTTTTAATGCTGTATGATTGTCATGTGAAAAAAGGGAAATATATATTAATTCCCAAGAAGCACGTGAGTACTTGTGAACTTAAGAGGTGCTTACGTAAACTACAGTAAAAACTAAACACAGTAGAAAATTGCAGTAAAAACGACAAATTTTCAGCGGATACATAAATTGAATTGACATATTCGTGATACGAATAAATGCAAGAGACTCAAATAAGAGTAAGCATTGGAAAACGCATTTATCGATTCGAAAATTAGAAGAAAACTCTCTACCGCCTTTGATAATATTTCCAAAAAATATTTAGAGATTACCACTAATAGATGCCTGATCTCATACAATGATCTACTCTCCCCCTTGAATGAAGCAAAACATGATTGAAAATGTATCAAACTACGCATGCTGACTGAATAAACACCAGCAACTTGGAAGAAAAGATCACTAAAGAAAAACCACTCGTGGAAAGGAAGACGTAAACCTCGAGCAGAGCTCCAGATCACGGCGCGGAATCCCCGGAGCAAGCAAGGGAGCGGGCGAGGAGTTCCACAGGGGCCGCGGCGCGGAGCGTCCTAACCGAATAAGGCACGCCTAATTTTGCACGCGCACCGCGCTAAGGAGCCGCAGCTGGCGGGGTCGGGGGCGCGGGCGCGGGCGCGGGCGGGCGGTTGACGGATTGATATATCAGCGGGGCCCGATCTCTGCCCCTGCGCAGCAGGGCCGTGGCGCGCGGACACGACGACGCGTAAAAAACAGCAAGTGGAGGTCGCAGGAGGGGGAGGTCAGAAAGAGCCAGGTGCGCGCTGTGGACACCCGTCGCCACCCCCACCCCACCCCTGATGTCGTGGTGCGCGTGCGCTCCGGTAGAGCTTGCTGCGGTTAGTGGAGCCTCTGGATCATCCAAGGGGAGCATTTTTTAATACGATTGTTTAGGGGCGCCGGAATTTTTAAATTGTCAGACTATATCTCAAGAGATTTTTAGTTGCAGAAAATTCATAAACGTTTTTAAAATGACAACAAATTTGCAACTAATCTCAAGACGTGATTGTACATGACAGCTCTTTTACAATATCTAATACACAGCGCAATACGAATGGAGCAGGATTAAACAAGGTAAGCGAGGAAATTTAGAACAAGAAAGTCAAGAATCTATGCACGTTTTGTACTATTTCCAAATCTGTTGTTACGTATGGTTTCATCATTTCATCTAACATATTTTAATGAATAAAATCTTCCCCGCCCTCGCATTAATGAAAGAACCAGTGAGCGAAACACTAATTGTTGAGCAGTTGGCCTGATTTGCTAGATAAACAGGCACAGGGTATTGTGTCCCCCTGGGTATTGTGTCCAGCTGACTTGATGTTGTCTTATAAAAAAATTCTCGCTTATGCTAAATTTAAAATGGGATTTTATTCGTTGACGTATTGACAATATTTATAACGTGAGCAATTGATCGATTGAATGACTGTTGTTAGTTCAGAAAACTAGTAATCGGCATATTTTAAATAGTTGACTATGTATGACTTCGTGGAAGAATGTGGCTGAAGCCCCACTTATGTGCGCTAGTGTAGATATACATTACATTTTTAAACAGTATTATTCAAAAGTCGCATCTGAACTTTCACATAATAAAAATTCTGGGGTTTCAGTCATTTAATAACAATTATTATTCTCCAGTAAATTCCTCTACAATTCATCGAAAAGGACCTAAAAACCATTGCAAGAAGTAGGAGGGTTTTAATATCCCGTTCAGATCCGTACAGAATTTTACAGAAGCTCAACAGTCATTCGATTCCATTTTAAGGGCTTGGATTTTTCTTTCTTTTTCGTATTCGACGTTTTTCTAGTCTCCACGGGATGACGAACAGTGTTTGCACGGCAAGCGGTGGTTTCTCGGGCGCGCGAGAGGCGGGGGCGGGGGCGGCGACGGAGGGCGTCTGCAGCGCGTGCGGCCGCCCCTCCGCGACAGTTCCTCCTCCCTCCCCCCGCGAGTGTCCCCGAGGAGAGGCCGCCCCGCGCGCCGCCGCAGCTGCCGCAGCCCCAGCGCACGCGCAGCTGAGACGAACGGGCGTGAGGGCCGAGTGGAAGCACGGGCGGACGGAAAGTATAGTGTACGAAAAGTATGCTCGCAACTTCTATAAGTGATGCTTAGAAATATATTTTATACACTTTGATTGTCTAAAGTCGAACTTTTCGAAATTGAGATCAGTGTCGACATGGGTTATTTATTACGATACTAGGTCGTGATCCATAACCCACTAGGAACAACAATGGTCAGCTTCGTAATCTAATACTAAAACTAATCACCGGCCTTCTATTAAATAATATCAACATCATTTTGTCATTTTCGCCACGCAAATGGTGAAATTTAAGCAAAAATTATAGTTCAATGGAAGTTTTACAAAGTGCATAAAATATATTGCATAAGCTACTGGAAAGTGCATTAGACATTCTTATCGTAACACCTTACGATACTTATGTGGTAAATAACTGATGAATAAAATATGCTTAATTCTGAAGCTAGACAAAAACGATTGATTTATATCCGAAAATTGAGGAAGCGGCCTCGAATGTCGTACCAAAGGATCCACAAAAGGTAGGAAAAATTACGAATATTACGTGTTTGTCTAGTGTGTAAATATCGTCCACTGCACATATTATCCCCGTATTTTGAATGAACAGAAAGACAAAGTTGAAAAACACGGACAATTCAAGCGAAAACTAAACATGAGCAATACACGGGTAAATCAAAGAAAGAGTGGAAAGAAGGGAGAAGCAAAGAAAAAACAGTCGGAATACAAATGAAAGAGTAGGATATATGCTTTAGTAAGAGTAAAAAAGAAAATAAATGGTGAAATGGTGCACTCTCTCGATGTGATTAAAAACGAATTCCATTACTCAAATTTCTGTTATCTTGATTCATTGCAGAGCACGTACTATTCCTGTCCTACCAAAGAAATGAAATGTTAGTAAAAGTCAGTGTTGACATCAATTTGGTGTGATTTCACATGTTGCGTTCTGCTTCACAAGTTTTTGTTCTTAACTGTTCTAAAAGAACAGTGAACAAATGGAAGAGAAATGCGTTTTATGTACAGATTATAACGAAAAGTGACACAAAGTACAAGTGTTCTTTGCAGTGGCACCAAAGATTTCGTAAAACGCACGCCGAGCTGCTAAAACCAGGTCCGCCCGGAGGATTTCCGAGGACGTCGCTCGCGAGCCTGGAGCCGGGAAGGGGAATACCGAAGGGGCAAGGGCAGCGCCTTCTGGGAAGCTTCCACCAGACGTCGCCAGTGTAGCCCATTTCACAAACGGAGCAAATTGTCAACGGCAAACTGCCGCACGCTTTATAAAGCAATTATTAGGCCGCAGCTGGGCCACGCATGCCCCAGTTGGGCAATTGCAGCAAATACACATTTGAATAAACTGCAAGTAGTTGAAAACGAACATTATTAAACTTTACCCTTGGATAGTGTACAAGACATTTCAAAGAATGGCGCAGAACTCATGTAAGTGAAAATACATGATTTTCAAAAGTTGCAAAATCTCAATCTGTTTTTCGCGTCTTCCTACAACTACCATATTGAAGATATTGGCATCTACAATTTTTTGAATATGTCGAATGTTTTCGTGATTTTGCATGATATATATGTAATTTTTAATGAATTATTTTCTGAAAAGCAGATTCAGTTTTTCTTCAAATTTTCTCTCATTTCTGGCGAGCTCTGCATATTTACGAAAAAATCGCGAAAATTTAATACTTCAAAACTACAAATTTGAAAAAAAACAGGTGTTTTTCTTAAACAATTTTTTTTGTAAAAACAGTTCTAAAAAGAGATCATAAACAATTTTCTTTAAAACGATTAGTTTTCGCGCGATTTCTTCCTGCAGTTGAGGCAAATTAGAAATAAATATCTAAAAACGCTCCAAATTTTTTGTTTCATTTTTTTTTCCACAAATAGAACAAGGTGACAAAAAGAGTGATGCATGTTCATTAATCTCTTTCAAATTTCAAAAATTGCAAAAGTTAGAAATAATGCGAGAAGATATGTGCTGTTGTAGCACCGCTAGTTTAAACGCAATGCACACAAATTAGATACACCGAAATGATAGAAAGAAAATCTTTTATGGAGAGCGTGTCAAAATTCAGAACTCCTTGAAGAAAAAAAATGTTTCCTTGCAAGAATTGTTCTCTTAAAATGTTTCCTCATTTTGACTGCAATGCAAAGACATGTCCCCACCACCGCACTAACACTACGTAGTCCCCGTAACGCAAAAGGCGGCCCATGGGAGGCGCCTGCGTCGTGCAGCCTGTCATGTGTTTGCACGGCGCCCCCTCCCTCCGCCCCCGCCTCCTCATCATTCCTTACATGCGCCCTCCTCGCGCGGGGCCAATCCATCCATCAAGAGGGCGACGCACGCACAAAACCCCCCGCCCCCACCGCCACCGCAGCTTTTCTACCGCCGCCGTTTTGTAAGCGAGGAGCTGCTGCTTTTTTTCTTCTACTTCCCTCCTGCGGGCGGTTCGCCAATACGCGTCTGCCTCAGCCTCCGCCGCCGCCGCCTCCTCGTGACGGACACCTTTCAATGAGAGCGCGGAGCGGCGGCCGTCGACTTCATCTCGCAGTTCGTCCGGGGCCTCCCGCCATTCTCGCGGCTTCCGGGCCAACGACTCGCGCACGCAAACACCCCCACCCCCCACCCCACGCAGCGCGGCCCCGGCAGCCGGCGGCGGCTGACTTTTTAAGTGGCGTAGTATTTATTTTCTCGCGCCTCCCCGTCATACACCGAACCAACCACGGCCTTCCCTAGTGCGGATGAGTGTGACGTGCAGGTAATATTCCATTAGCTCTGTTCTTACTGCGTCGTTTGAAACTAAACAAAATATCGTTATAACTATTGTTGAAGTTGTGTTCGTTTGCATTCACAGGCTTTGTTATCAGGTAAGACCAGTAAATCCGAATTCCAAACATTTATTTACGGAGGGTTCAGAAAAATCTTTAAGACTGACTATTCTTTAAAACGGGATTGTACACTTCGCAGACGATCTACTACCAGTACAAGATTAAAGTATAGCTATCAGGCAGAATAAGTGTATATAAATAATGCCAACCTGAAACTAGTTACAACGTAAAGAATTTTACTTTAACAGAGTTTTGGTTGTTTAGTAGGTTTGAGAAGCGGTCGGTCACTCCAACAAATTCAAGAATGTTTTTCCAATACCGGTGACTTCACATCGTGAAGCTAGTCAATATCGTCGAGTCATCTCTCAGGTCTGCCTACAGCCGCTGGGTGACCGGATTAATGGAGGTTTAATGCGAACACTTTGAGGAGCCTCGCCACACCCACATCTTCAATCACCTATTGAGTTCAAATTGAATAAATATTAAGAATCGACTTATTTGCGTCTCGTAAGAAGTTTCTACTCCCAACAACGCAATTATCAGCTATATTATTCAGACCTTAGCTGTAAAGAACATTTGCGACTGCAATGCACTGAAATGCAATCAGTTTAAGAAGTTCCAAAACGAGGCCCAGTGAATGAGTCCATTTTATAGATTCCGGGCGCGTCAACTACTTAGCTCATTATTCCCGTAATTGTAGTGTCTGGGGTTGGCGGCGTTTCTCCCCCGCTGGAACGTGAGATCCGATGCCAACCTATACGTTGGATTTCGTGGTTTTGCCTTCAGATATTTTCCCCAGCGAGCAATGTCACAGGTGGGACACGTCCTAAGCTCCCGACATGTGTGGTGGTGTAGTGCATGAGTGTGTGACTGTGTAAGGGAAGAAGGGGTACAAGGATGCAGGAGGAAAGATCGTACGCGGTCCGTGCGTCATTTGTTAAGGTAGTACTACTCCAGTATTCGCCAGGCATTGATCGCAAAGCACACACGAAAATAGAGCTTACAGCGACTGAGCTACGTAGCTAGTGTGGAAATTCCATCGACGGACCTCGAACCCTAGAACCTCCAGGTCAACGACGCTGCAAAGGCAACGAAGCTGAGCGATCCCACCTGGCATCACCCACCTTCAGAACTGTGCAGCCCGAAGGGAGACGGGAGGCGGCGGGTCCGTATTTTCACAATAAATGGATCGCTTCCGCTCAGTCGATATCCGCGAGTCATCCCGCATAGGGCGGGCCGGGGCGGCGGAATAATGGAGGTTTAATGCGAGCGCTTTGGAGAGGCGCCCCGTCACACCCACGTCTTTACGCGACGCGCTGGCGGCGGCGGCGGCGGCGGCAGCGGTGTTTATTTTTTGCGCTTTTGGCGTGCCAGCAGTGATCGAGTGCCTGCCGCCGTCGCCCCCCGCGTTTCATGATGTCGAATGGGTGCCGTTTCGAACGCGCTTTCAGGGGCCGCCGCAGAGAGCGCTGGGTGAAAAAACGTTTCCGCCACGGTGAGTGTTGGAGAACTTGAAGTTGCATTCTGCGTGTGCATTAGAAGCGCATTCAATTTGTTCCGGTTGGGAGTTGGAAGTAGCATAGGGGTGTTTGTGTGGGGAATTTATAAGAAAGAATACGTGGCATGAGAGTGACATAATTTATCAATAAATAATAAAGTAACCTGCGAATCTGTCACTCATAAGTTACTTCAGCAGTTGGATTTTAGTTTTTGAGGTGTGATATCGAATACAATATACGATACGATATATTACGTTTTCTTGATTTTTTAAAGTATTCTTTTATCGGAGTTTGTGACATTTGTTATCATCCACTCACGCTCTTAGAGTAGGGTGATAAATGAATGTTGAATTCTTTTACATTACAAGTAATCAAAATCTTAGAAACTGTTTGTATGTTCAAAGGGGATAACTAGTGGCACTTAGAGTTTGTACAGTTCGGTTGAACAGAGAGAACATTTACAGAGCGAGTACAGTGCGTTTGTAGGAAAAGTACAGTGCGTTGTGAAAGTTTTAAAGCACACTGAATTCGCGTATGATGATCATATGCTTATGATTAGTTTCAAATGTAATCAGAAACATATTCAGACTTAAGCATATGATCTTTAAGAAATAAAATTGGTTCACGGGATTGTTCAATGTAGTTAGAGAAACAATTAGTTACGCCAACGTTTCGAAATATTTAATTGCTTCATCGGGGCTAAAGTATAAACAATGAACAGTCCATGAGGGCAACATACATTACAATAAATTGATTGTTAAATAATTGACAAAAATAAAACCAAAAAAAATAAAAAATATAAATTATATTAATTTTGTATTATTATTATTATTTTTATCATTTTTTGTTTGATTTGTGTTAATTATTTAAAAATCAATATATTGTAATGTATGTTGTCTTCATGCACTCTTCATTGTTACACTTTAGAACTGACCAATCCCGTTAACCAATTTTATTTCCTTATTCATCAATGGTCGTGATTCTTCAGTGAAGATGATATGATCTTTATTCACGAATTCCATGTGTCTTAGAACTTTTACAAACGCACTATACGTTCCCTACAAACGCGGAGGTGTCTGGGAAGATAGATTTGTTTCTCTGACTAATTTCATGGTGTTTCAAATTTTTTCATGTTTTGTTTGTTTTGGATATCGATTTGTATTAAACATTTCGTTCACTTAAGTATCTTATCGATCCTGAAAATGTAGGCTACTCGAATAGTTTGTTACATATTTGAATAATACAAATTGTTATAATTTTCTCGAAGATTTACATTATTTAGCTGCTTGGGTTCGTCGCTGATTATATCTGTATTGTGATTAATCAATATTGCCTAGAATAATTTTATCAGTGATTGATAAAACAGTGAATATGTTTACAGTCAGATATGAGGTATAATCATGCTGATGATCTTGAGTATCTTCGTATTGTTGTCATAGTTTGAATAATTACTGTACTGATAATTTGAAAGATTGATTTTTATATTAGCACTATCGAAAAACCTAATTACTTACAAATAATATATTACTTCAAACGTGTTACCACTTCAAGCGTTTTTATTCTTCACATTCTGACTTTTTATGTCTGCACAGTAGTATTGACATATATTTAAAATTGCTTTGAGCTTATGTAAATTATTAAAACTGAGACATTTATGCCTAATAATAAGAATCATGACTGTTCAATTTATGAAATAAATCTAGAGAACCGTTTAAAGATTAAGTAAAATGAGTCCTCCATTGAGTAATGAAACAAATCGTTATTGCAAGTATGGATACTCGAGGTTCGCTATGATCGCACAGCATCGATGCGATGTATGCTATTTGGGAGTTTAAGAGCAGCATAGTATACATCAAACGACACCCGTATCGATCTTCTGCGCATGCGCAGTTCGAGTTACGCACCACTTTCGAGAATCTGCGCGTGCGCAGGTCCGGATTGCTGAACGCTATACTGCACTTAAACTTCCTTGGGACATATATATCAAACCACACCGATGAAAGAATCGCATTATCCCTTACCTGTAGCTAAGCAGTGTTAATACGTCTGATGACAGATAGTATTGCTGTGGAATCAATATAAAATAAATTATATCACCGGTCTTCTTTTAAAAGCAACAGCAAGTGCTAGGGGTGGCGTCGTTACAGAAACAAATACAGAAAGTATTTCAAGGGAGAGGTCAACTTCTGTCCAGATTCCCGTTGCGTTGCCGGAGTATTTATCATAATATTTTTTTGCATTTCACAGAAAGAGGAATTCCATCTATTCCGCCCATTGGAGCCTACTTCTATCTATTCTATTGCACATCACCTTCGTACTACTCCGTTTCTCTCTGTCGTGCTCCCATCTGGAAATTTCCGGTCTTCCGTACTCAGTAAAACACTTTCTCACTAAAAAATATTAAAATTGTATTTCTATTGGGGTTTCCGCCCCCGAATTTCTTTCCCTTTATAACTGAAAATAATAAACAAATCTAAACTAAAAAATAATATGCATGTACTCACGTATATTCTTTTTGTGGAATTTTATATATTATACCACTACTTTCAAATAATTTCCACATTATAAATCTTACTATTTTTCAAAATTTTATCTTCTCACATATTTATAAAGAAAAGTTTGACATTTATCTTGCCGCGTCAATCAACGTTTAAAAATAATTAGAGTAATGTTAATTGAATTCGAGTAGCCTAAGTGTTTTAGGATCCTTGATAAATAGTGGCTGACAGAAAGGAGCCATTAACCACTTAGACAATTATAATATCTCCAAAAATCCGAGATCGCCGAGGATCCCGGCTTGACAAAAATTCTAATATCTAATATGTTAAAAAATGTTTGTTTGTGGGTTGGTTCGTACTTAATGCGCTAACGTACCGTTCATTCAATTGCTTGCACTAGTGGAAGAATATAGGCATCGTACGATGGGAAATGTACATATGCCTGCGCACATAGACCCGCGTTGATGGTTTAATGCTGCCTCAAGCGCCCCTACGCAACTGCGCTCTACGCAACGGCGCTCTGCGCAACCCGCCGCATCCTGAAGTACGAATATTAAGAGCGTCTTCATTGCATATTCTGTCCCTACGATTGTGAAATATCGGCCGCGAGAGACAGATACAAAGAAAGAGGGGGACAGAGGCAGACTGAAACGCAGAGAGAGAAACATACAGAGAGACAAAGAGAGGTAGACGTTGAAGGAGAGTGAGACGAGGAGAGGTACGGGGATGGAGACGGAGAGATGGAGACAGAGAGGGACAGAGATAACGAAAGAGTAGGAGAGAGACGGAGAGAGAAAGGGAGAGGGAAGAAAAGAGAGAGACGGAGAGCAGGACGTCTGCCGGGTTACGCTAGTCTAAAATAACAACCTTGAAAACCAGCGCTGTCACACATTAAATTCCTCCAAATACCCATTTACCAATATTGTTTTACTTCAATAATAATGCCGTTTCACTATAAATTATATTCTTGCCGAACGTTCATGAATTGAATCATTCCTTCAACACCCAAAGGTACGCTTTCACAACACGTATCTACAAAAATACATCCATCAGTCAGTTGCAGCAAAACACGTAAATCATTCATAATATGTTTTCGCTCGCACTGTCACTCACCTAAATGTCAAATTCCTAATAATTACGCTTAATTTACTACAACTAAACATGTCTGCATTCATACATATTTACGATAATATTAACCACATCCACCAAAAAAATAAAAAAATAAAATCTTCCAAGCATTTCGTCTCTTTTACACTTACACGCCTTCACACAATTGAAATCAATATCCCAGTTACTTTTAAAATAAAGCGGAGAAAAATTCAGCATTATTTCGGATTAGACAATTGACAATGAAAATAAACAAACCAAAACAAACAAACTGTCCTCTAAATACCCAATTCTGTCCATCGATGAAATCAGTAGTAGATCTCAAACGACATCCTCTGGTGGCGCGCATCTGATGACCATTGAATCTGTGATGTAAAGCTAGGCGGAAATTGTCATCAAACGTAATTATTATGTAAATATATTGAGGTATATGGCTATAAATCATAGCTTATTGTTCTCCAGATCTTTAAAGGAAGCTCTCACAAAAGTTTCATTGGTATTGGTTCAGCAGATTCAGAGATTATCGCGCTGTAAGTCAACGAACTTCTGTCTTAATGTATATTGGTGTATGTATGTATGAATGTATGTATGTATGTATGTATATATATATATATATATATATATATATATATATATATACATACATACATACCACATAAAATGGTAATTTTTCGAATTGAAAAAAGTTACAAAACAAATGACAAATGTTGGCTGCCGGGGGGGGGGGGGTCCACTGCCTCGTTCGCAGACTTAGCCTCCCAGTGCAGCGAGAGCTGAAGTGGGAGGACGCAGATGCAGCGCTCCCTCCAACGCTGCGGCGCCCGGGTCGAAGCCATCCCGGCTGGTGCTTATCGCAAGCATAATGCGAAGACACACAAGCATAAAACGTGAACCTTCTGTGGGGCATTATCTGCATTCTTTGACTCGCGGTATACTCAATAAAGAATATAATCACAAAACGTAACCGATAAATAACGTCAACGAAGCAGAACGCTATAAAATCGTTGCAACAAGAAAATAAGACCGTTGCAAATCTCCTTTGCCTTCTTATCTTATGAATCCATATAACAGCATCCAATTTCAGCAACCACATAAAATGGTATCTTTTATGAGTTATCGGTTGGTTTTGAATATAAAAAGACCCACAAAATACTAACAAATTCTGTCAATGAAACACCAAGACGAAAGTTCAAAAAATTTGTGTCGATGCGGGTCACATTGCTTAAGTAGACAATGATTTATAACTACTTGATGGCAATACTTGGAAAGATCTTCGACCTCCTCTTATTTATCACCGTTGGTCATTGGACGAAGAAGCATTTAATAATTGCCCTGTCCCTAAAGGCACTTTATAGCAGGTTTAGAGAAAAGACTAAAATGAGAGGCAAGAATGTATATGTATAAAATATATAAAAATAATAGTTTTTAATATCAAAGCATATTTTACAGTAGTATTCAATTAGTAATAATTAATTTTTACTAAGAAAATTCTAACTCGCCATGTATTTTACTTCCAAAATGAACAAAAGAACATTAACTGTATCATTAATTTGTTGTTTTGAAAATAGTAAATTGCATTTAATTCTCGTAGGAAAAGATGAGTAAGACCTTCTGATTAGGATTCCAGACTCATTGTAAATGTTCGCAGACTTCATGAAAGTATGAATCCCACCACAAGAAAAAAACCCTCATTTGTTTTTTTCGGTATCCACAATCATTCTTTTCGTTGAGTTGGCAACGAACAATGAGATGAATGAGATCAATGAAGTAAACAGATATTCACAACGCATTTACCATAAATGACTATTCCACTCATGAAATTTAAACCAATAGTGCTTACCTATACATACAAAACGCCCCAATCAGAACGGGATATCTCAAACAGTTTATCGCTTTTTTTGACCGATTTTTCTTACCGCTTCTCCCTATTGACCAATCATAAACTGACTCATCTGTCTTAGGACGCGATGTACATTGATTGCTATGTCGATGTCCAATAAACAACGAATGTACTATAACATAACCTCTTTAATTTTAACATACGCTTTCAGTTATTTTCAATATTTGTCGTATTTTGGAACTCTGTTGGACACAATTTTTTCTCGTGGAATAGTCCTATTAAATACCATTCGTGCTTTGGAAATTCGCAGATAAATCCTCTCCTCGCTTCTCGAATCGGGAATCTATCGACTATTTCCAAAGCATCATTCCTGGTATTACCTATGATAAATATTGACGCGAGCTAAATATACCTCAGCGGACTGTTGAGTGTGGTAGCAGTGGTTGAAGCTGGCGCGCACGTGTCAATTAACCTCGGCCCGGAAGCGGGGGTGGGGGTGGGGCTGGGATGAGGGGGAAGGGAGGGGTGGTGGCATCGCATCTGCTCCCACCTGCGAGCGCCCTCCCCAGCCGCCTCGCACGCGCCGTTGTCTCAGCACTCGCTCCCCTACGACAGCACCTCCGACTCCCCGCGACGCGCCCGACACTGACGGAACCTCGATGGGCAGACGAACGGTTCGGGGGTTTCCCCTTAAATAACGAGTTTCTCTGCAGGATGAGGTCCGTTCCTGTTTATCTTGTAGCAAGACCTGTCGCCAAGAAATCTGCCTTATTTCGTTAACAGACTTTTCCACAACTTGTTTTAACTTAAAAAAAATTGTACATTCGCCATTAACCGCCAATAAAACTGTCTGAAGGAAGCCTTTTTTGGCTCTAACATCTTACCAGCCACAATGTTTAAAAAAGGAACGCACTCTCTGACGTCCCTGTTCAGGCCTGTAGAAGACTGCATCACTCTGAGATGTGTATTCTTCGTCAGCCCGATGAGCCGGCAACGAAATGTTATTGCCCCAAGTGCCAGTTCAGTGCAGGTAGTTAAAAGTTATGGGTAGTTTTCATAAGTGGTTTATATTGTTTTGATATCACCATTGAAACGAAAAGCAAGAATTGAAACACCCGGTAACATATCAAAACACAGATAAGAATATGTGTTTGAATTAAGTCATCAAAAGAATGCAAGAGCCAAACAGGCCTAAATACCTAATTTCAAAGAGTCCGCATTCTTTACGTTCACCTCGTTTTTAATTTAACTCGCAAATAATTCAACTTTAATCAACGAAATATGCATGAAAATTATATTTCTTGAAAATGAATTTTTAAAACCTACTTTTCTATTATTATTATTATTATTATTATTATTATTATTATTATTATTATTATTATATAGCCCGTTACAGTTCCGTAGAGGGCAAGGGCCCCCGGTTGTCGGGTGGGTTATATAATGGTAGAATTCCCGAGCACACAATTCGGGAACTTCCTTCTACATACGATATTTACATGCAAAAATAAGGTAATGTAAACGCTATTTACACACACAAATAAGTAGCACTTCACTTTGTCACTGTCAATTTTAACACTGTTCACTTTAATTTCACTACTTAAATCGAATTAGCTAACACTTCATCTTACTACTTTCTTATATTACAAGTACTTTATTACATTAATTTCATACGAACAGTCTCCAGATGGCATAATAACAAAAATTATTGAGAATACTACAAAACCAGTACACATTAGCCGATATTTATGAAATGAATGCCAATAAAATTCAGTGTTTCTCACCGACAATGCCTCCAAATTGTTTCGGAATCAATGCCTGTCAAACACGACATGACTGAGCAGTATATTCTCGACTGACCAAGAGACCCCGCGACCTACTGGACAGAGTTGCGGTGTCATTCTGTGCCCTTCCTCTGGGCCAATTGCCAATTTGCTTGCGCACAAGATAAAAATACTCACGCCTCTTGATTCTCAAAATCAAGGTTCCAAATGGAGTTTTCGCCGCAGACTTTGAGCCCCGCGGTCCTCCAAGACTTCCATAGTTCAAAGAAACTCAAAACGCTAAGGCACCCTTAATGCAGTTTGAAGTTTTGCCTTCGCACTGAACCCCGCGAACACGTTTTGAAAATTTTACGAAACACAGAAAAATCATAAAATGTAACTAGTTTTGTACAGTTCCTTTTGATATGTTGTATACTCATTTCTCATTTTGCTAAATACCGTAGTTTTTTATTGATATTTTTTAAACAAAATTTTTTAATCAGATATTACTTGTCAATAAAGTACATAATTGTTTGAAAATTTAGTCCAGAAGATACGATTAATGAAAACTAATACTAAACATATATTTCTGCTTTTCGAATTCTTGTCATCAAACGAAGCAACGCGTGCATTTTCCCACTGCTTATATTCGCTTCTGTAATTTTTTTACACAATGTTTTCATACGTGGTGTTAGTTGAATTCATAATTAATTAACTTGTATTTATTTAACGCTATAATAGAAGTGACTAATTCAACTACGTTTAATATATTCCTAATATCTAAAATATATTGTGATATATACACTAGTTGCAAATACGTAAAAATATAAAGCTGAAAAACGAGATAATATATTTCAAAACAATTAAATATGTATTTTGATTTAGGTTTTTCCATGTGAAGATGGTAACAGTACACAAGTTATGTTACTTCATGCAAGGAAATGAAATGTCTGCACATGTAAGTATAAAAGTCAAATGTGCTTTATTTGCATATTCACAAGTATAAATTTACATACAAGTAAATTCACATATTTGATTATGTGATTTTTTTTTTTTTTTGAAATTACAGTCCTATATTTCCTGGGACAAAATTTAAACATGATGCCTCAAAGATTCTTTCTTCAAAACTTCTTTCAATAAATTAAAACCCTCATTAAAGGCATTTTCATATTAAAAAAATCAATCAAAAATTTGATGCCGAATGAAGAAAATAATTTAATTCACGAATACTACAATTGTTGTATATCAGTCAATTTCGCATTCGCAAAATCAATTGTGAAACCGCGACAATTTCACAAATCGGTCATCCAACTATCAAGTTTTCTACCGAAAGTCAATACGATACGAATATCGCAGCATAAATGTGTCCGGTGCAGAAACAAAACTTCGCTATAACATTCTAAAAATATAAGTAAAAGAGAAATAAAATCAATTTTTCGACAAAAAATTAAAATATATTATCACAAATATTTTAAATGGTAAAATAAATGTTGTTTCGTTTTCATCTTTGCAGATATTGGTTATAGCACACAGTCGCCTATTTCCCCCAGAATACTTCCCTTAACGAAAGCCGCCACCTCCCGCGACTGCGAAGAGCCGTCAGTCGTAGTAGTTGGCGCGGCGCACGCAGGCGGCGCCGGGGTCGCCGCGCGGCATGTCGTGCAGCCGCGCCACCAGCTGCGGTCGCTCTATGCGGTGGCCGCGCGCCGCCTCGAACGCCGCGATGGCGTCGGCCGGCGCGAAGCCCAGCCGCCGGATCATGTAGGAGCACACGAGGAAGCCCGTGCGGTTGAGGCCGTGCGTGCAGTGCACGCCGATGAGCGCGCGGCTGCTGGGGCGCGCCTGCTGGAACTCCTTGACGACGGCGCAGAACTCGTCCACCAGCGCCTCCGACGGCACAGCGTGGCCCGCGCAGGACAGCTTGCGGTACTGCACGCCCCGGCTCGTGATGCGCTGCCGCGGGTAGTACCTGTTCAGTTAATCAATGCTCTGCGCTCAATGGAACACCGAAACACAAGAACCGTTGGAGTACACCAGATACATGATACTGTAACAAATTTCAAGTTAAAAAAAAGAAAGAACCGTTGGAGTATAGTGAACCGAAGGGCTCGCGAGTAAAAGATGGGAATTCTCAAAGTTATCGTACCTTCAGATACGCTCGAGTAATACTCATCATGGCAACGTTGCTTAGCAATTGACAGTTACTTGAAGATAGGGAAAAGGTGTCCCCGAAACGACATTTTTAATTTTTAAATGTTGAAATTAAAAACAAAAGGATTACTACCTTTATAAACGGGGTATGAACCCATTAGCTTAATTAGCTTATCTTTTTATTGAATTTTAGTGTATGATGCACGAAATATTTTGAATTTTTAAGTAATAGTTTAATTCTATTAAATTCAATGAAAGCAATAATAAATTACATGATTTATCCTATCAAGATAATCCTTTTTCAGGCATATCATTAATTATTTAATGTAAGTTTTTTAAAACGTAATTTAATTTTATAACGTACTTCATGTGGTTCACTTAATGTTGTGCTGGTTATACCATGTGTAGTCTCGTTAATTTAAATCTTCACCGCTCCTCCAAGATCAAGTAACGCCTCTCAAAAACTATGTTGAACCAAGAATACTGATTAGAACATTAGGTAGGATCTGATTAGTTCACTCAATTTTGTGTTGGTTATACCATGTGCAGTCTCGTTAATTTACAACTTCACCGCTCCTCCAAGATCAAGTAATGCCTCTCAGTAACTGTGTTGAACCAAGAATACTGATTAGGGCGGCAGTGACACCCAAGGCAGGGCGTACCTGTTGGTGTTGGTGAGGTCAATGACGAGCCCCAGGTCGGGCAGGCGGTCCAGCAGGTCGTCGGGGCTGAAGCGCTGCGCCTCGCGCAGGAGGTGGTCGAAGTCAGCCTCGGCCAGCGGCGTCTTGAACGCCACGAACCGCGTGCCCGCCACGGGCTGCCCGGTCTTCGCGTATTCCAGCCATCCGTCGGGGATGCCGCTGCGGCCTCGGGGCATTTTCGGTTCAGAAGCTTTTTTTCTGCGGATCGAAGAGTCTGCAACCTTTGGGTCTAGCGACGATTGGGGGCGACAAGCTGCAAAACATATTAAACAACCCAAAAATGAGATATCAAGTTGAAACATGAAAACTTAACAATACTGTTTCAACATAGTATTGTGCTCCGTACTCATCGATAGCTGCTAATAAGAAGAAAGTGATCAAGTCGTCTTCGTAATTTCTGACAGAAGTTCATTATATAATTCGGAAGAAAAAAAGCAAACATTCGTAAACACATTACCTGCTTTGAGGTAGAAATCTAGCCGTTCTTCAATTGACAATATTTGCTGAACGTATTAAAAAATGGATAATGATATGTATGACAAATATAGCGCCGTAGACTCAATGAAACGTGAAAGCACAAAAACAATCAGTTATGAGCATTTTGTCATTGCTGATATACAAAGTTCATTCCATTTTCCGTGTTATTTACAAAGAAAGAATTAATTTCAAGTATTAGAGCCTGTAATAGTTACTGCAAACTGGGAGAGAGAGAAAAACAATGTTACTTAAGGAATACCATGAAAATAAATAAGAATGTTTCAAGAACGCTGACTTCAATTGAACATGTGACAATACCTGCTCTTGGACTTTGATATTGTGTCAACACTTACAGCAATTTTACAATTCATGACATCAACGAGAAAATCTTTCAAACGTAGTTTAGAAGTAAGAAAATACTAAAGAACACAATGAAATTTAGTGTAAACACTAAGAAAAGTTATTTTAATTGTCCTGTTTGTTTATAATATAAGCAAAACCATTAAAAAATTAAGTATGGAATTCATTACAGACAGCCTACAACTACGCCATTAACTACCGTTTGGCTGCAAAATGAGAACCTGCCTAAATTCGCACATAAAGGTAAGGTAACTCTGTAAGGACCACACAAAGGGCGGGGTCGGGCAAGCCGCTTGGGCTAAAAAAGCGGCTGCGAGGGGGCGGGGCGGGGCGGGGCGGGGGTGGAGGGGAAGGCGGTGAGAGCGCGGGCGGTGCGCCGCTAATAACGGGGCGACCGAGGGAGGGTGGGATGGGGTAGGGGGACGGGCGGTTTTTCGCGCAAGATTTACAGCGCCGGCGAACTCTTCAAAGCGGCGGCGGCGACCAGGGCCTCTATTAGCGCCGCCGCCATCATCGCCTGCCGCCCGCCCACCCCAAGCCCATGGGCAGAGGCGCACGCGCCACCCAGGCACCGCCACTCCGCCCCGCCCTGCCCCGCGCTCGCCATTCGACCACGCTTCGCCTTCTCTGCGAAGCGATGCACCTCTTAAGAGACACGCATGCGTCACTTTTCTCTACACATTACATTCCGCCTGGCCCTGCTCCGTCACTTTTCTGTACCAATGAAAAATGACGAAAAAAAATGACCTTGTGAAACGGGCTTAACGGAGGCCAAGCGTCCTGTTTTCAAATATACGTTTGAAATTTCGGAAACGACTAACTTACCTTGCACTTACACGGAATAACGCAAGTATATTGAGTCTATGACTATTGAATTATTTCCTATCATGTTCTCTGTTGCTCCCTGCATGGTGTCAGGTGAGAGTTGTTTTACATAGCAGTTTTCGGTTGCCAGAAGTCGATTTCCTTGACAACGCAGGTTATCGCTACCTCAGCGTCAATCATAAAACCTCAACCCCCCCATCTCGATCACGTTTTTGTCCAGTTTCCTGATACATTCAGCAAATGCTGAGATGACCCCTTGTTTAGCTTCTGGGCGTAAATGTAGCTTCACTATGCGCACGTTTTGTTGAACTTTCCTTTTGCTTGTAGTGGTAGGAGTAGAGGTAACGGCGCGACACTATTTTGTTAGCAATGCAGAAAATAAAATCTGCAGTTCGTTTACCGTTGCAAATAAGTTTTCTATAACTCGGGAACGAAAATGTCAAGTTTTTCAAATGTTCCAAATCTCGCCCTTTTTAAATTTTACTTTTATTTATTTATTTATTTATTTATTTATTTATTTATTTATTTATTTATTTATTTATTTATTTATTTATTTATTTATTTATTTATTTATTTATTTATTTATTTATTTATTTATTTATTTATTTATTTATTTATTTATTTATTTATTTATTTATTTATTTATTTATTTATTTATTTATTTATGTATTTATCTTTAACTTTGGAACGAAAATACTTAGTTTTCAAATGTGGCTAATCTCGCGCTTTCTTAAATTTTATTTTTATTTGTTTATTTATTTATCTTTGACTTTTACTCATCTTCCAACTATTTATAGTTAAAATGATGGGAAGAAATTTAGAAACTCAAGAAAACGTGCACAGTTTATCATCTCCCCCGTAAGTCCTATTCAGTTTTTACTGTTTTTTGACTAAATAAATCTAAATGTAAAATGCGGTGCTCACACCAACGGCATCGAAGTCACATTGAGTACGGTTAAAAGAAAGCTACGTCGGCACCACTGCAAGTACCAAAATGAGATATTATTTGTTTGTACACATTAAAGAGTCGTGTTTAAATAGTCTAGAAGTGTGTGATTTGCGGAGTAGCAAGGGTTTGGGGATGGCAACCCCCAATTGTACCATTAACCCATTAATGTACCATTAACCCTTTAATGCCCAACAATTTTGAGCACAAAACGCTCGCCCATTGTTGAATCCGTGTGCGCTGCTTCATTGTTGGGTCTCTCTGATAGCAAGAATTTGCGACTTTTAATACTAAACCAGGAGTGTACTACCAAAGACAAAAGACTGTAATTCATTACTCTATGGTACTACGTCTTAACGATCACGGCTAAATCGACAACTAGCAACCAGCGTTCGGAAGAGCTTCTGCAACACCGATTCTAGGGTGGGCTTTTGCTGTACCAGGAACATGCGAGAAGAGTTGCGACATTTTTTAATATTTAATTCTTAATATTATTTTATTTTTACTACGACCGAGGGTTCAAAAACTAGTCATTTGTATGTTTTAAGTTTCGTTTTATTTAGAATATGCATAGAAGACATTATCAACACATGAGAGTATTTTTAAAACAGTTTAAAGCGGCGGCCACACCATTTTCAGCTAGTAAATAGTGAAGATGGCTGCTTTTTTTGCTTCTGGATATAAATGTTTCTACATTATCTGTGCACGACTTCTAGAATTCAGTGTGAAATATAGTTATTCAAATTATCGTTCTCCATGTGTCGTGGCAGAAGTATTATTCCTTCACAAAGAACTTGATGAGGGATAAGAGCCCAAATCTATAGCCAATTACCCTTGAATATATATTTTATTACATCGGAGCGAATATTTTGTTAACAATCTTTGCAAAAACGCTCATTTCTTTCTGTATTCAGAATTTAACTTGTATATGGTTTACGGTAGGGATCACAGCATTATGAAAACGTGCTCAGAATTCACTTCTTCCTGTACGTCATAAAAATTTTTAACTGTTTTTGTCCTAAAATAAATAAATACAATAATACAGGAGGCCTTGACTGAGTACCACCACAAACCCAAGATTAGTAATTGCTTACATCCTTATTGTCTTTGAAAATAACTACAATATTTCCATTACCTTTTTAAATTGGGCCTTTTTTTTTTTTTTTTTTTTTTTTTTGTACGATCGCCGGTAATATTACTTTACAAGTCCTTTCAATGAACACCACCCTACTTTGTTAACAGGTGTCATCGTTTCAGAAGACAAGATATTATATTTATATCCCGTAATGCACCCCTCTCTACCGCAGTTACCCCGATGCTACTGCAGTAGTCACTGTTGACAATGATTCCCCATCTACTGTTGCGCCCTACTTGCTCTGGTTTCAAACTTCAGCTATAATAAAGTCGCACCCTGCGAAGACTGTAATCTTTTGGAGTTAATTGGAAACTAATTTCATATAATATTTAAGTAGAGAAACGAGCGTTTTACAGTCAGGAGAATAAATTTCAGCCATTCTTTAGCTTACGAACGGTTTAACAAACTTACCACTGTGATTTGCCAGTATTTTGAACTCGCGTGATCAACGACTTTAGTCAAATCATTTCCAATGCCGCCCCTTACCAAGCTTACTTTCATCATCGTCAATTCACCTGAGCTTTCATGATCTTTCCCATCCCCGAAACATAGTCTTTACATTTGTTTGAACTATTTGGGGGAACAGTTTTCTTTATTGCTTCGATGTAATCGATCATCTTGCGTCCAAAGTCTTCGAGAGGGCTGAACATAATGTATTAAAACTGGTTAGGTGAGATCTGGGCTATAAAGATGTGACACCACTTTCCAACCAATTTTCGTTTCTCCCATTCTTTGCGCCGTATTGGGGCACGCGTTGTCATGCAAGAGAATCGCACACTTCGTCAGAGCACGAATGATTCGATGCACACTTACATCATAAATATTGCTGAAAGTAGCAAATTGGGAAATTTTGCCTCGCGTATCTTAGCAAATGTCATCATTGATGTGATTTCGCAGAACGATAGCAGTCGAAACTTTAACTGTTCTGCCAGTCAGGTGTGCTACCCCAGAATTAAATTGTGCCACTCACGTATTCATGTTATTGCGATTTAAACACTTTTCACAACAATGTTTCAACACTCTTCAGTAAATCTCTGATGGTTTTTTCTGCACGTCCATTTGCCGCTTTAATAATTGAAAGTCTATCGTAAACATTAAGCAAAGGAAAAGTTTAAAGTAGAAGATACAATTAGAGGCAAAGAGGATTACCTAGGCCAGTGCTGAAATGTATGGTGACTTTCGAAATGTGTGACTTGAGTGACTACTGTAGCTGTAACTATACGTCAAAATCTCAGATCATGCCGCAGTTCCAGCACCCTTATTTCTAAAATGTAATACTTCGTGGGTTGTACGCTCAGACGTAAGAGGAACCCGCCGCCAATTATTAGCATTAGTATTTTCGAAAACCTCTTTATCTCATGGGCATCGCACATCCTGGAGCGCTCCCGCCACGTCGCAACCCATCATGATCTCCCAAGCCATCACCGTCCCACATCGTCGCCACCGTCCCTTCATCGTGTCGCCACGCCCTGCCAAACCCCGTCTCGATCAGGTTTTTGCCCAGTTTCCCTGATACATAGAGTAAATCTTGAGATGGCCCCTTGTTGTGCTTCTGGACGTAAATGTAGCTTCACTATGTGCACGTTTTGTTGAACTCTCCTTTTCCTTGTAGTGGTAGTAGAGGTAAGGGCGAGTTACTATTTTGTTAGAAATGCAGAAAAATCAAACCTGCAGTTCGTTTACCGTTGAAATAAGTTTTCTACAACTCAGGAACGAAAATTTCAAATATTTCAAATGTCGCTAATCACGCGTTTTTTTAAAATTTGTATCATTAATATTATTTTAAATTTATTTTAAACTTTTATTCATTTTTCAACTAGTAGTTCACAGTTAAAATGATGGGAAGGGATTTTGTAACTAAAAAAAATGTCCCCCACACGTCACATACAGTTTTTACTGGTTTTTGACTAAATAAATCTCAATCTAAATAAATCGAAAGTCTCCAAAGCGCGACTCCTGCTATCGCCGCCGCCGCTGCATTTTAAATTGATTGGTGCAGCTCCAGAGCAGCATAGTCGATTGATTGATTAGTGATTCCGGGCGTGTCAACTGCTAGGGTCATTATTTCCGTAAGTGTATGTTTTAGCCTCGGGAGGTCGAGGTGATCTTCCCCGCTGCATGATAATAATCGGCGCCGACCTACCAGTCGTCCAACGTGATTTTCCTCAACCAGGTATTACCTCAAACTTAAGCAGCGGGACACCGCCCCAGCCGGGACAAGATGTAAGCTCCAGGAATGTGTGGTAGAGTATTGCATGTACTCGGAGAAACCACACAAAAATACTGATCGAAGCAGCCGGCCGCTAGAATTCTCCTCCAGACAGCGACTGAATTCGACCTGGCTATGAAGCTAGTGTCAAAAATACTGCCACCGTCGGACCTCTTGGTCAGAGGCACTGGAGTTACCCTAGGGCACCTCTTCGGGTAGCATAGTCGAAGTATTTGTTCAATTATTATAGTCGGTAAAAAGATTTGCATATATTAACTTCTCTTCAGTCAAAACAAGGTTTGTGCAATGACAGCTACTTCGAAAAGATCTCCTGAGCATGGCGCATCGCCGTCGCCATAGCCGCCGCGTCGCACCGTCACCGCCACTTTTTTTTTTTTTTTTTTTTTTTTTGTCGCATCAGCAGCGCGTTCTTTGGGGGACGCGTGCCCGGGGCCGCCATTGGGCGGCGGGCGAGCGGGGGGGCGGGGCAGCGACGCCGCAGCGCGCGCCCTCGCGAGCCGCTTACGCCCGACTCCCGGGCGACGACGTCGGAAAATAACTAATTCCAGCGCCCGGGGGTTATTTTAGCGGCGCGGCGCGGCGCTCCCCTCCGCACGGGGGCAGCCGCGGAGCAAAGAGGGCGCACACCCCGCGTAGCGGAGAGAGAAAAAAAAAATCGGGAGGAGAGAAAGATTCCCCTCGCGAGCACACGCGCGCGCCACGCGGCCGCGGGGAAACTCACACAAAGAGGCAGTTTTTACCTCGGGGGCTGCCGGAGGAGGAGAATCATTGGAAGGGGAGGGGAGGGGGGCGATCGGCGGGGGGCGCGTGCGGCGGCGGCGGCGGCGGCAGCCGGCCGCGCCGTTTTGACTGCGCCTCTCCCCCTCTTTTTATGCGCACGGCGATGGCCCCTCCCTCCCCGCGCTCTTTCTACTCCTCCCCTTTTTGGAGCGGTCGCCTGAGGGAGGGGAGGGGAAGGCAAAAAAGGTCAGGGCCCGAGGGCACCTGCGCGCCGGGAAAGAGGAGAGGAGAGGAGAGCGGCACACAAAGTGGCCGCGAGTGACCAACGGATCGCCGCAGCTGCCCTGTGAGCGCAGCGGCCCGCCCCGGTGCCTGCCTGCCTGCCTGCGAGGGCCTGCGCAAGTGCGCGCCTGCGGTCTCTCGCTGGAGGATCTGCGCTGCCCACGCTGCGCTGCAGGTGCCCACGACGTCAAGGAGCTGCTCCAGTGCTCAACGGGCATTATGCTGCTTTCTTATGTTTTCATCAGCCACCTTTTCCTCCCACTCGTTTTATTCCCCAGCAGCAAAGTTCACAATTTCAAAAGAATGAAGGGTGTTCATGAAATTCTTCGACGTTCAGTTTTCACCTCCAAACTTTGAAGTTTTGCGAGGTAAGATATCAGCAGAAAGGCGATTGAAATAGGATCACCTCCGTTAGAAAGATAAAAATCAAGAAGGTGATAATAGTTACAAAACGATGATGCATGGTCCTGGTATTGTTATTGTTAACAAATTTCTCCTTCGAAGGAAATTCAACCACTCGTAAACTGGACCAACAAACACTGATAAAATCTACCATAGCGACGTAAGAGGTCCGGTCTTTGTCACTTTGTGTGAGTCTTACGCGTCATTACAAAGTTGTTATTAAATTTCGATGTGTATCTAAAGTTTCTATGTAAAATATTCTACATTATATTTTGACCTTTTGAATTTTGGAAAATACATTTCGAGACCAGACACTGAACACAGCACCCAGATCAAGTTGGACGAAGGAGAAGCTTCGTAATAATTACGATTATTGTATACAAAATTGTAATGATCGCAGGACACGCTATTCTAGAACTTTCATGGGTTCCATCTCGAACGGTGAAGGACGCAGAACTTAGAGATCGAAGTTAAGGGGCTTTCAGACGTGATGTGTATTTACAACGTTCTCGTACTTCTCGTTTTCCTGTACACGCAATATTAAACGTTTCTACTTCCTTATTTCCAATTTATTAATTCTTTTAGAAGTAAATTTATTTCATTTTTTATAACACCAAAAACATGAATATCGAGAACAATTGTGTATCATTGGTCAATTGTATTATCTGGAATGCAATGAATTTCCATGAACTGATATTATTAGAAAATGTGTTTCGAAATTAACATAAATTTACCATAGTAATGTGTTTTCAAGTTGAAAACGAACCCAAATATTAAAAGGAGATCCCATTACAATACTTCTGCAGGCCATAAATATGAAAAATGCTTATCTTATTATAGGTTTCAGAAGGAAATACATTTTATTGAAATAATAATATTAAACTAATAATAAAATTAACTTTCATGGGTTAATTACTAAGATACACTCTCTTATATCTTTAAATATTTCCTGGCGATGATAAGTAACGAATGTAAAAATATTAAAATACCCTCTGTATAAAAAATGAAATGTTTTCGTATGAAATGAGAATTGCCTAGTTTTCAATTGAAGCAAGGTGCGGAGTACGAGCCTTGAACATTAAAATATTTGTTAACTTCCATAGTTCCAATGCCTTATGCCCAGTAGCGTAACGTGGTACTTTCCCCTGGGTAGACTCCAAAGCAGATTTACGAATTCAGTAACTCTTGCTATTTCATTAATGAAGTGATGTTATTCGCTCGTTTATCCGGGTGATACTAGAAGAGCGTAAGTCAACGCCGTTTGGTATGTTACGACAACTTAAAGGAGAAAATATTTCCTCTCCTGAAATTGGTGTCAGTATATGAAACGGAAACGATGTAAAAATGTATTATTACAGCGTATTAGCAACAGAAATATTATGACACACTTCACAGCATGTAACAAAAAATAGTGTACGTTAAAAATATTTTTACATTAATTCCAGAAATTTTGGAAAATCGATTTCTCAGAACTTTCTGACTTATCATGTTCTCGAAAACTTAATTCATATTTCGCCAAACAACATACAGAGAAATTACGCGCCTCAGAATTAATCTGTTTGATCAACATTCATATCCTTTAAACAGCGATCCGTGCAGCTTCGATTAAAGTACGGCCAATTCTTTTTGTATTCAATTCATTAAATTGTACACTCGAGTAATTATACTCGTGTTTTTTTAGTCTTTGCCAAGAATGTTTGTACACGTTCGCCCACGTTCTAGCTCACACCACTCATTGTCATTTCTTGGGACAATCAAAGCAATAGGCTATTTCTTTTAACACTACTTCAACCACGGCTTCGTGACATACCACAGTGTTTTAAACTGGCGGATATTTTTCCCATCTGCCTTCTAAATAAAGATTTGGTGTACGTATTTTATAGCGTTATCCATTCGCTGCACTGAAACCCACCCTATTGCAGGACAAAAACGTCATCGCTCCGCAACAGTGCAGCCCTACACGCGTGAAGGGCAGCCGTGCATGAAACGGATTCCGGAACTGAGGCAGTGCGTGTCAGTGCTGCGCAGTCAGATTATAGACAGCCGTTCTTGGTTTGTCACACTGCTAGAACTTGAAAAATATGAATTTTGAATTATTATCGTTGTTATAATTTTTATAATAATTATTATTTTTCAGAACTTGTATGAAGTCTTTCGGCAATTCTCACTCCTTAATTCTTAAATTATTAACATGTGATTTCTTTATTTAAAAACTAATAAAACCTTCAATTGCGTATCTAACGAAATTTAATTTTTCGAGATTTGTCAGTGATCGACATGGTACACTACATTTTCAACAAAAAGCATCTTCAGAATTGGTCATTGAAAACAATGATAATATTAACATGAGCATTTCCGCTGTCGTATGTATGCCCTTGTGAGAAACATTTCTTGGTACATTTGTTTGAATGATTTTGTAAGGGTATTAGTCCCTAACTTTTATTTGTATTCTATTAGAATGTTGAAATTGAGATGCGCCTACACTTTGGTTACTAAATAGTACTAGATTTGTTAACAAGAAGTTATTTAAGGAAAACAAAAAATTATTTTCCAACTTCGCGTAAAAATTATTTTAGGACATTTATTGTAAAACATGATGTACAACATCATTTGGAATGTCCCTGCGTCCCTGAACAGAAGATCCTCATTTACCTTCACAATTTCAACACGAATCCAAAACAGCATTAATGAATTCTGTACCTAACCACAAAATGGCTCGGTGTAATGGACTGCACTGACGAGCTCCGCAGCGCAGGTTAGGGCTCCCCGAGTCATTGTGCGAATGGAACATGCTCTTCTTTTCATTGATGTGCCCTAGCGGTCAAATGGAACACGAAAGCTGCCCTAGGCGTGCACTGAGTGCGCATCATTGTGGCGAATGGAAACCGTTATTAGCCTTAACTTGTGGTTACCCCTCATCGCTTAAATGACTGAACTATGCTGGGTATTGTAACTTAGTATCTATGAGATTGCCGCCTGGTAAAGCTATATTTCCTACAGTAAACAATAACACTTGTTATTAATAAACTATGATTAAATACTAATTTGAGTTAAACGCGATGAACAATTTCTCACCTGTGAGACAGAAAGAGCTGAAATCTCTTAAATGTTTGAGCTGGTACGTTTCACTATAACAAATATAAGCTCGCTCCACGTTCAGCGTGTTCGCCAATACTGCCAGAGCTACATCCTACAGAAGTATGTGCCTCGCAACTCTGCGACCACTTCAGCCGAAGTATCGCATCCTGAGCAGCCGAAAAGCGCCTATAAATTCTAAAGTTGAAATAAGTATTCTTTTGCATTAAGAAACAGCACTCCGGAAATTGCGGATAAGATGTATCATGTCAATCCATTCAAACACGTACACTTAGGCAGTTAAGCACAAGTGTACACGTGGAGTCACGCAGAAAGATCTTTAAAAAGTGAGTACAACTGCGTAAGAACAGATCCTCAATCAGACCCTTAGTCAACCGCCAGGCAGCGGGTATAGAAGAATCGGCATAAAAATGAGCCAAATGACAGTCACATGAAGAGAAGAATCCCTTCGCCGTTACAAATGTTCAGCCACGCCTCTTCGTAAAGTGTTTATGTTTGTACATGGCCCCCTTTAAGACATCATGGCTTCTCATGGATTACAACCGTTTATCAATGTAAAGAATAATCGCACTAGTAGCGGCACACTGTTTCTTGTCATTTTTTTCGGCACCTGTGAGGTTGGTCATTTTGATAAGCTGTTTTTGTGTGTACGTGCATGTGTGAGAGTATGTGTTTGTTTGTTTGTGTGTGTGTGTGTGTGTGCTGGCGCTCGCATGGTGTTTGGCGCGAGAACCCGCCATAGGTCCCAAAAGATCTCGAGGAGGTCAGAGCCTAAGTACAGATAAATACATTATAAAGTAATGAAATTTCTTTAATAAAAAATCAAGTTATCCTTTTCATAAAAGTTTTGTGTGGGCTTCACTTCTCAGCCCAATAGAAAGTTACGCCTTTGCTTATGTCCACAATGTGGTCTGCTAGTATTAATTTAATTTTTTTTACAAAACAGACGTTTTATAGAAAAAATGTTTTGCAAATTTTGTCACTGATGCAAATGTCCGCTGAGGTGAAGTTTTGAAGCCACCATATTGATATTCAAAACACGGTAAAAACTAGCATACTTCGAGAAATTCTTTTACTAATCACACGGATGTGTTGACTTTGAATTCGAGCTTTAAAAGCTTCATATATTTGGTCGAAGGAAAAAAAAAAAATAATAATATACTTTTAAATTATATTTTCTTAACTTAATTTTACATTTAAGTTACACTAATTAATAAATGTAAGGTACATGGTTGTACAAAAAAATTGAATTTGAAATTGCACAACAAGTTTCGTTGAAATATTCATAAATTATTAAAATAAACAATGTAAACAATATTGTAAATTAACAGTTACAGCTCCAAAACAGCACAGTCAAATAATTTGTTAAATTATTATAGACCCAAAAAATATTTATTTTTATTATCTTCTCTCCAGTCTGCGCGAGATGTGAACAATGAGAATTTTGGATACATTGAAACGTATTGATTATGTGTGTCAGATGATAATAGGCCTTGTAAACACATTTAAACTACACTGAAACAAATTCCTAACTTTCTGAAAGTATTACTTTTTAGCTCTAGTCCCCTAGGAGGCCGGGGGGGGGTTGTGGGAGAAAGCCCTCCCTGCTACGGATGTACATCCACCGCTGCCCGTTCGTGGTTTCCCTTCACCAGCGCAGATCGTCGGTTACGCCATCGCCAAGAGTTACTGGCCACTCTCAAAAAGTGAAGTTAACAGCACCCCCCTCCCCACATCTGACCGAGTTCAAGGTCCCGCAGAGGGCGGAGTACACAAGAGAAGAAAACTGCCTTCCTTAGCACTGACACACCGAAGTGAGCTACAAATGAAGCCCTGGCCATTGTTACCGTTCGAAGAAAAGACGTAGAATACTTTCCGAAAACTTTCCCGGCGGGATCTCTAACTTTCTCTCCGCATTCTTTGCCGTCCCTCAGACAGAGCAGCATTTCTACCAATGTGTCGCTGCTAAGCAACAAACACGCTTTGCTCTGAAATTTGGTTTCAAAATATTTATATTTTCTAAATAAAAGTAAAAATAATATAGTATTTCACAAAGGTTTTTTATAGAGACATTCTTAACCCACCTATAAACTGAAGGCATTTGTTCGTTTACGGCGCTCAAAAAAAGCAAGCAACAATATGTACTAGAAATATTATTCGTAAGTTTGATTTAGAATTTTTTCACATTCTTTTAATTTAATAGAATTCAAGTGTTTCAAGCAATTCCAAAAAGTTTTGGGTAGAGTGAAATTTCATAAAAAACGTTGACATTGTCACTGTATTTGATAAGGCATAAGTTTGTAGATAGATACAATCGTTGAACACTATGTAAATCGTGTATCATTATGAGTTCTAAAAGTAACAAATAAAGGTCGCAGAGAGCAGTAATCTGTGGTTCACGAGAAATTAGAAAATGAAAAAAGACTTCAAGAAAGAAAATCAAATGATGAAAAAATTCAAAAAATAGGAAAGAACATATGGCTGTAATTTTTTTAACAAGAAATGAAAAACGGTACACGAGAAATGAACAACAAAGAATGGTTAACTAAGGGGGAAACTAGTGGTGCTGCAATAGCACTCGTTTTTGCTTTATTTACAATTATTGCATTTTTTAAATTTAGAGATTTCAAATAAAATGAGATCTGGGTTTTTTTGTGAACGTCTTTTGCTCTACCTGAAGAAAAAGTTTAATAAAAAATTTGAACCCATATTTGATATTTTTAAAATAATTAAACGTCTTTCTACGGATCCCCCAAAAATCAAATAATTTGTTTCAACCTCTCAGGGACTCGAACTTGGCCTGATCGATTGCGGAATATCCATTTTAGAGAAAATTCTCTGACCGTTTCAGTCGCTAGCGTTGACCACGCACATACAGGACAGACACGTTTTGTTGTGAAACAATTTTTCATCAAGAAAGTTCCACAAAACGTAGATTCTGAGTCCAACAGACTTCAAAGGAAGTAACTTACTACATATAGGGACAACATGTATCCACTTTTTCAATATGAGGCCCACACAATACTTTTCCTAACGAAAAATCGCCACTATCCACTTGAATACTACCATACTTTCTCTTTACCCCGTCCAAATGTAGAGGTCGAACAAGTAAAAAAAAAGAGAAAGAGCAAGCAAGGGAGGAAAAAGAAGGAAAGAAATAATTGCGGGTGGCGAGGCGCCAGAGGGGGCGCCGAAAGGGCGTTCCGGCGCCTGCTCCACCCCGCCCCCGCCCCCCGCCCCGCCACCACGCCTGCCGCCCCGCGGGGGCGTGGCCGGGCGGGGCGCGACAGCTGGCCGCCGAGGCCGCATCTGGCACTGGCACGAGACCTACCCGCGCCCTTAAATTAGGCCACGCACGAGCCAATGGCCATCCGCGAGCAGCACCTACGAGGGCGATGCAAGTAGCCACAGCCTGGAATAAGGTATCTGCGAGAATGTTCTTACGGAGGAGACAAGTCGACGAAAAACGATAAATAGCATTAAAAACATATTAAAGAGAGCAACGACGAAACATTTACTTTATAAGAGGTACATTTTAATGTAACGCTATTCACCATTTTTCTTTTAAGATACACTCTAATGACCTTTTAGTTGTATTACAATAGATTTTAGTAAATGCAGTTTAACTATAAATTAACACTTGAAAGCATTCGCATCGGGCTACTCAAATTATAATTAATTACTGGAATTTAAACTTTCTAGCGTAGTTATATGCTACCAGAAAAATGTTTTGTTTTCCTTAGCCCTCGAAATGTATTATGCGTGTTTCAAATAAGTCACGTGATTCATTATAGAGTAGGTTTGGTTAAACATTGTTACAAGTTATTTTTCCTACAGCACAAACTTTTCTACTGTGTATTACTTTATTATTGATTATTAAACATTACTACAACTTCGATGTGCCTTTACCACCCTTCGCCTTTCTTTGAAACTGCTTTGTCTTTCTATTCACTATTTTGTCTCCCAAAATATTTTTATTTGTAATATTTTGAGATGAAATGTCCCTTCTTAATAGTATACGTACATTTCGAGACTCGGTAAGTTTTTGATCACGCGTGAAACCAGAGTACAGAAACAAAATGTAAACCTTAAAAAATATAATAGGTCCAAAAAGGTATATTGTAGATTTCGGCCTAAGAAACATAACATGTAGCCATGGCCACTAAACGAAACAGCCTAGGACGTTCGATTTCGAGTTATGAACAATGATAACGTATATTGTAGCGTAACATCTTACACTGACTGCAAGAGCGTCTGCCGGTTTCTTTAAAGCTATATTAACAACATTGTAAATTTCTCGCCTTAAATTCATTTAATCCGTTCTTGGAGGTAAAACCACATCCAGCAATAGTGCATTTACGGAGATGTGTCAACTGAGTCTAAAAAACCTTTCAAAACCATTCCTTACGTATTATGTAAGAGAATATATCGTCACCGAATTCAAAGGTATTGCGGGCTAAGGGTGCGTTCTGAGCAGATTGAGGAGAGCGTGCAGTGCGGGGGCGGGGGAGGGGGCGGTGAGGGTTCTTTCAATACGATTGTGAAACAAACACCGGAAACGCGGCGTAATCAGCTCGTTTACGAATTACTACATGCGTTCATTTTAGTTTGATTTTTGAAAAGTACACTCTAGTCTTAATGATTAGATTCTGCTTCCTATCATAGCAATCAGTTTAAACATCGAATGTACGCTCATTATTCCCCAACATCCTAAATAAATTTTGTACTAATAAACAAAAAAAAAATGTATAATAGAAATGTAGAGAAAGTAACTTACTGGGATCAACTGACACCATCTTCATTCTCTTATTGCTACCACTACATTTATTGGGTTAAAATGAACCCAAATGAAGTCTTTCAACATCAATGGCTACCAATGGTTGATATCTACACCAAAAATGGCTAAACTACAAGGCCGATGTAAAAGGCGTCATGAGACGAAGAAGAAGATGATTATGAAGATGATAATGAAGAAGATGAAGATGATGATGATGATGAAGAAGAAGAAGAAGAAGAAGAAGAAGAAGAAGAAGAAGAAGAAGAAGAAGAAGAAGAAGAAGCGAACTTGTTGCGTTTTCAATTTTTAACATTTTTACATTCTATTATTTTAAAAAAGAGAAGTTGTTGGGTAAAAATACGTACTAGCATCGCAACACTTTTCCACCAACTTCATTGGGGTATCATTCTTTATTCTGTTATGCATTGACAGATTCAGGTCGTCGCAGTTTCGAGCGTCGAACTTATCCAGAAGACGCTGTTCGCTATAATTCCAAGAGCAAGTTTCGCATCGTATTTCAGCTTTGTTTTAGGCGGTTCTTTAGCGTGCCGTCTGCATAGGAGGTGCACATAATACATAAAGATTCATTTAATCCGCTAGATACAACGTGTACAAAATGTAATTGTTAGGACAGAAAACTGAAGAGCGGCGTGGCGAGCCTAGTGCATTGTTGCCGGTGTTTTGCTGGCATCGGTTTCTACCAAATTGTTTGAAAGAATACCACACGAACTCTTAACTATGCAGAATAAAATAATAGATTATTGAAACTTATATGCATCATTTGCGACTGTTAAATGTGTATGCTAATCATTTTCAAACAGAAATCACAGGATTTTATGTATAATTTTTCTCTATGTATAATTTTAATGCTAAAATTTTATTCTTAAAGCACATTTTCAAAACACTCCATCTGTTTGCAACATTATATAAATATAAAATGAAAAGTGCTGAAAATTGCACTACCTGTGAGGCACGAAACTACTCGTAGAAGTCCGACCTCAATGTGTTTAAGTAATGCAAAGATTGCGCAGGTAGTGTTTCATATGATTCATAGTTATTCAATGAAAAGAGATGGACTTATATTTCCAACTCTTGCGTTATGCACTCGTACGTTCTGGAAAAATTGATGAAAAAACCTCATCTCTCAATTTTAGTACGACGTTTTTCATGAATGCTAACAAAAGAGGATAAAGAAGATGCAGAACGCACGAATGAATACAATAACTCATAAATCAACTCGTAAAATGAGCTCTTGAAAATGATTGCGGGCGTGGATTGTGCAGAATTAGAGCCCATGCGCTGTATGAAACATTCCTTGCAGTTCAAAAACCTATCAAAAGCAACTTTTGTGCGAATAAATGCCCAAGAGAATGTCTGAATCCCAGCTGTTTACGCAACATGCAGATAAAATTTGATTTTTTTTTCAACACATATTTGTAGTTTATTTCTATGCAATGTCTGGAAAACACTACGAAGAATCACCCAGGAAGGGGAAAATCATTCCACATAATATCCAATGACGTATGAATACATTTGTTACTAATTTGAGGTAAATCATAAATTGAAAATGTTTTGAGTCAAATGCAAATTAATGTTAAAGCTTCACTACTATTAATTGGTATTATAAACTGAAATCTACTGTAAGTTTTACATTACCAGTACTAATAAAGTTTACATTATAATTGAACATTTATCTAATATTTAGATATAAGCTTGACACATTTGTATTAGGACAATCCGGTAAACAAATTGAAATAAATTCCAAAATGAGGAGCAATTTTTGTGAAAAAATTGAAAGTGTCCTTGAGGCTTCATGATAGGTCTTCCAGATCAAAATAACTGTTTCAAATTCCAAGGGCAGCGACACGGCAGATCGGTTGGGGAACATATTGCGTACGGTTTATCGTACGGAGGCTTTGTCCACAGGCGGACGGACAGACGTTTTGCCGAAATCCACGTTTCCGCAAAACGAAGTTTCTGACTGTCCAACATGTTAGAGGTAGTAATTCACTATGTATAGAAAAAAAAATTCCCCGCTTTTTCTCCATCGGTGACCTACAATATGAAATTAAGTAACTTTCTCTATACCACGTATGTAGTACGCGAGATAATAAAAAAAACGGATGAATGTGGGTATGTATGTAAGTATGTATTTATATATAAGCATGGATGTATTACATGAGTATGTGTAAAATATGTATGTATGCATTTGGGTGCATGTGTAAAATTATGTATGTATGCATTTATGGGCGCTTGTTCCCCCCAATAACAGTTGAACCACTTGAGCGATATCTTTACCAGAGAGCGATTCCTTGAGAAGCCGGGTAAAAAAAATGCATGGCGTTCGCTGTCCCAAAACGTTACCCCCGAAATATAGAGCGAGTTTTAAAAGAATGGACCGTCTTGATAGCTAGTGCTGGCAACATAACTGAAGGTTCTGTAGTCGTTGTGTCCTTCAGCCCATTTGACTCTCCCTTCATTCGTTCGTTTCAGTTGGCTAACTTGTAAATGGCTTCGAAGCTTCCTTTTGTGATGTTCTCGTCCGACGTAAATATATATTGCCACGAGAAATAATTGAAATTAGAAGTGCAGTGCTACCGTACTCTTCTGTAAAAAATATTTTTTATATAAACATTACATTGAATTTACTTTTTGTGTGATATGTATTATGATTATTACAAAACCAAGTTTTGAATGTCAGTTGCGTACTGGCGCACGAGTTTCCTGCTCCTGTGCGTTGAAGTGGCGAGCTGTGATCGAGAACGTTCTGTGGTTTGCGTTGTATCAATTTATTTTTTATACAAATATACGGTTGTAATCCTTGAGAAGCCATGATGTCGGGAGCCATGTACAAACATACAAACTTTCCGAAGAGGCGTGACTGAACAGCGGTAACGGCGGAGGGATACTTCTTTGAATTTCATGCAATGTTCTCTTGTTTAGCGAACTGTCATTTTGGCTCATTGTTAGGCGACTCCCACAATGATGCAACTCGCAATGCATAGACAAGTACACGGCTTTGTAACCGGGCGGGGCCGGGGTGTACGAAAGAGATGCGGGCAAAGCAAGGAGCGGGCGAGGGAGGCGGGTGACCAGGGTGGGTGGACGAAGGTGTGATGCAGCGTCGAGCGGAGGGCAGAACGACCAGGCTGAAGGTGATTAACAGGCGATTAAAATACTAAATTTTGAGGGAAACCCGACAAATCAGCTAGTAAAATAAACAAATATATTCAAACGCCACTGAAAATCACACTCGATTCGCTCCACCCAATCATCACCTACTCCCGCTTAACACCCCATCTCACTCGCAAAGCCGCCAAAACAAGCTGCAACACGTCTTCATTCAAGCTCGCAGCAAAGCGACGGATTCGGTTCGGGGGCCAAACGAACGCTGGCGCAACGGCCCTCAGGCGACTGAGCGCAGCGCGGTGGGCCCGCGGCGGATTACAAGGCTAGAAACGTCGGCCAGCGCCGGGGGGGGGGAGGGGGGGATTATCCCAAGGTGCGAACCGCGACGCGCACAAAAGTCGCGGCCGCCCGCGCACGTCGCCCGCCTATTGTCGCGCCCCGAATTACGCCTAGTCCTCTCCTCGGCGCCCCGCGGGAGGCCCCGTCCCGCGGGATGGCGCGCTGTGTGTGTGTGTGTGTGTGTGTACTGATTACGGGCGTGACAAATACATAGGTC